>JAYJMH010088859.1:0-59589 GCA_036873815.1 Phacellophora camtschatica | reverse complement strand
GAACAGTATCCCTACTCATAAACACACCAAGATTCAATCAAACAGTACCCCTACTCATAAAAACACCAAGATTCAATTTCACAGTACCCTTACTCATAAACACAACAAAATTGAATTTAATAGTACCCCTGCTCATAAAACACCAAGATTCAATGGAACAGTATCCCTACTCATAAACACACCAAGATTCAATCAAACAGTACCCCTACTCATAAAAACACCAAGATTCAATCCAACAGTACCCCTGCTGATAAACAACTAAAGATATCAATATATTAAGGTATATATCGTTCACTTTTCTGCAAACTGATGCAATCTGACAACAATGATGTAATAATAGGCTTAATGAAATTTGCTTCTAAAGCTTTCAATATTAAAAAAAAAACTGCTCTTCCTCAACAAGAGGGGAAAAGCACTAGTGCAGTGCCAGACTGTCCTGTATACATTCGTAAGCAGTCACCAACAGCCCATTTATTCCTTTAAATACAATTATATTTATATATACATCTATATTTAATCAGTATTGCTTAATATGATTTTAATTTTACCATACTGTTATGGGTGTAATTAGCTGCTCATTGAGGGTACTAAAAAATAAAAAAATAAATAAAAATAAATAAAAACAAATTGAATTTAGAGTATCCCAAACTCTACGTTTACCCTTTTTATTTGAGATTTTTATACTCAAAGGTTTGAAGCCATGGCACTCCAAACGGGATGGTGTTGTTGGGTAACTACTAATATTTTTTCTGATAAAGTTTTATTGATACAAATAGTTGAAAAAGATTTAATTTTTGCATTTTAAAAGCACTGGGATACGTTTAAAAAAGGAATCAACCAGCGTCAGCATTCTCTGACACATTTCGAATGCAGATGCACGTGCGAACAGTCTGCTTATCTGGTGGCTTGTTGGTTTAAGTCTCAAAAGAATGTATGCACTATACTTTAAACGCGTGCTGACGGACAAAGAATGGAATAACAAGAAAACCTTGCAAACTTTCTGTGTGATCGATAATTAAAAGCTAAACATTACAGAAACTTAACACCATCCATCTAAACACTAACTCTCCAAACATTATTCAGCTTACTCTTTCCGATATCACAAAAAAATTTCACCGTTTTAAAAAAATAACTCGTTTTAAAAACACGTATAAAACCCAGGTTGTAAGATTCTTTGAACAGTTCGGTACCTGACACAATGTAAATATATGTACCTGGCGACCCAAAAAATCTCCGTTTGCAGGGCTGTAGCTCAAAATGCGCGAGGTTAGCAATTTAAAAGAGTACACCAAACAATATCCGAAGGAGAAACTTAGAGATTGGGATATAATCCAGTCATCTGGGTAATCACGTTTACATGTCCAAAAAAGGAAATTAAAATTGCCCTCATCCACGGGCTTTCAAGTTAATTCAAGCCATTCGTTCCCAGTTCACATTTTGACATTCAAGGAGCCTTCTTTATCCACTTGGCGAGTTTGATCAGTGACTCTTTTCAGACCTAAAGTAAAAAGTGCCTTTAGAGCTAGCAGGTTGTATTAATATCATAACTTAGTTTGAAAACAAATCAGGGTTTTCCAAATTACTTTGGAAGCTCAAAAATTAGGGCAATTTTAATTTCAAGTTTGGACAGGTACACGTGGTCGCAGATGACTGGATGAAATCTCAAACTCTACGTTTGTTCTTCGGACGTGGTTTTATTCACAATTTGAGATTCGTAGGCTCACGGATTTTGAGCGACAACACTGAAAACGGAGATAGCTTTTTTTGGATCACCGGATATATTTGTAAATATATGCAGTGTAGGTATATAAAAAATAAAATTTCCTAAAATTAACATTCAACAAAAAAAAACGAAACAGAGAATAAACACATATTTATATGAATTAAAAACAAATATTTTAGACCCCTAAAAAACAGCCAGTCGTTTTCGGTGAAAATGCAAATAAAATACCTTCAGATAACCAAAGAATGGCGGTTATTTGAGCTAAAAATATAAAAAATCTCCAAAAAAGACAATATAAATAAAAATCGATCTTTTCACGCATGCAGGATTATCATTTTAAGATTTTAATGCACATTCTCGTTTGATATCCCTCGAGCGATTTTGACAGGCTGAAGGTTTTTATTCAACGCCAATTGTCTTTCGCATTAAATCATAAAATCCTAAGGCCAAACAAAAAATCTTTGCCCGCCACACAAAGCACTCAAATACCCTCCTAGGCCGACAAATGCTCTCCGTAGGCCGACAGAAACAGCCGAAAACTTTAGAAGCTTCAATCCAGAAAAAAATATGTTGTACGCCAAAAACAGATTCAACACCACATAAATTGTACGCTATCGTTCAGACGCAATAAAGCTAAAGCAGGTGTACATTCTCTTCGAGTCAACGACTCTTCGCAAATTTAATTTTAGCGGTAGATGATGTGCAATCGCTGCCTGCGCAAAACGCAAAGGGAAAAACACGGGTTTAGCATGGAATAAGCGAAGGTGAAAAGGGCAATACTAACCAAACGAAAATGTTAGATGAATTGAAAACTAGTCTTACGCAAATGAAAGCCTACAATGAGAGCGCCGATCCAATGTGATGTTTCCATCAATGTCAATTCAAGGACCAATAAGGAGTTTGCAGCGGCTACGGTAACGTGACTATGGCACTCAAATCTCATAATCCTTACATATACTTAACGATCTACGCTGGTGAATGCATGTTTACAAACAGTATTACATCTTTCCTGTTGGAAAAGCCTTCGGACCAAACGGCTTTCATGTACTTTTGTATGGACACTAAAACTTAAAAAGCACCGAAATCGCTTTTTCGTCTTGTACACTGCCATTAGCCGACTATCAATAAATAAGAATAAAGAAAATCTGACAGTGGTGTATGATTGTCCTGAGTGACAGGTTGATTGATTGATTGATTGACATATCACGCCTTGTTTAGATAAGTCAGGGATTGTTCAGCCCCAAAACTAACAACTTGACTTGACGGAAAATAAACGGAAACCGTCAATATAAGAACCCAAGCGTCCATCACACTGGTCTTAATCAGAACGATCTTGAAACGTGGGCGGAGCCTTCATTTCGCAGCACTTCACGAAAGTAAGTATGCTGAATCTTTCAACCTGTTTGTATTAGATTGTCATCAATCGATATAAGGATTTAGTGATTTTTAGTTTTCTATGTGTTGATATTGTTGATTAGGTGATTTTCATAACGTTTGGAGGTGAAATTAATGTCTGTTTTTCTCTCGTTTATGGTAAGAAACTCTTCTGCTATAATTCTCGGAATTGAAATGGAAATCAAAGAATTGCCTACTTCGTTGTTGAAAATATCTATCGCATTGTGTGAGTGTAAAATAATAGAGTTCGACGTGGTAAAATAATAAAAGTTCGACGTGGTAAAATAATAAAAGGATGAAGTGAGATGGATAATTCATTTTTAATGCAAAAAATCCCTTACTTGGTTTCATATACTTGTTCAGCAAAGAAAGCTTCTTATATACTCATATATATTATCAACAATAAAATAGAAATCAAAGAACACTTCGTGATAGAAAATACACATACTTTGTGTGCGTGAATAATAATACAGTTCACTTGGATATAATAGAAAACAGGCAGTGAAATGGATAATTCTTTTCTAATGATAATTCTCTTCTTTTCCATCTCCTTTTATTTTCATATACCTGTTCTACAACAAAACCTTCTTATAGTTTCTTATATATTATCAACAATTAGATATGAATCAAAGAACACTTCATCATAGAAAATACACATAATTGTTACTGTGTAAAATACTAAAGTTTGCCGGGATAAAACAAAAAGCCCAGAGTATGATAACATTTTGTTGCATAGCCTCACATATGCTTGTTCTGGGAAAAAGATGGCTTCTTCATTGAAGAAGAAGATACGTTTTGTCAATGAAATTTGGTATAGTAATTAACATTTGGCAACAAAAAAGAATTACCTATTTTTCTCCGGCTTAAAGGCCTACCTAAAGTTACAGTTTCAGAAAGTTTGCCGTCACCAGCATCTTCAGCATAGCACAGCTGAAGGTCCACTTGAAAAATGGCTGCATAATATAGAAAATAGGGTTAAAGATAAATTGGGCATGTCCATGCTAGGTTTGAAGCAATCATGATGACTAACGTCATCAGGTTGGGAGGCTATATAAAATGGGAAATGCAGGTCGCTTTTATACAATACTTCATTCAAATTCAACTTCCCACAACAGCTTCATGTCAGATAAATCGATAAAAGTTTATTTGAAAGGCTACAACCATACATAAAATAAGGAAGAAAGGCATTTTAAGGTCGATCAAACACGTGGTACGTTTGAACAAATATAGTGTCTCCTTCTTTTCTCTTTAAAATACAGGCTTCAAAAACGGGAAAATGGATTTTTATTGAAGTAAAATGTTTACATTTATACATAAAACACTGGTGGTTAAATATTCTGCTGAAAAAAGACTGATTTCATTGTAAAAATTAGTACTTGCAACAAATATGAATAATAAGCAAAACAATGATGCAAAATCTAATGCTCTAATGCAAAATCATTTTTTGTCAAAAGTATTAATCATATTACTACACACGCCTGAAACTCTGCAATACGTAACATATTAAGTTTAGCACAAAACGACAAGTAAATTCCTTTCCAAATAACGTGTGTAACATCTCCAAAGCTCTTCCGGTATTCGCCCAACAATTTTTGGATCGTGCAATATGGTGGCTAAACGATACATCCAAGATTGGCCACCAAACAACTTATTAAAGCTATCAAGATAACACAATTACCCAATTACCCTTCTCACACTATTCTGTAGTCTGGTTTATCATATAAACATTAAAAATGCATTCTACTACCATACAAAAAAGTTTTATTTTTGTGTAATTTACAGTGCAAAGTATAACATATATATTTACTTGTGTCCATGACACATTTTCATTCAGTTTACATGCTAATACCAAAATAACATTTTAAATGTAGTTGACAACAGAATAATGATAGAAGTTACAATTTCTTTTATTGTGTCAACAAGTGGTTTCAGTTAGAAGTATGAAAACAGCCAGCCTTTTCTTAGCTCTTTTTCAGTTTTTCTTTATTCTAATATGATGTAATAGATGAAATGTACGTGCCTTTCATAATGGAGACTACAGGGCTCAAAACGTCGTTTCCCATTATGAATGATACAGAACAAATTATAATTTTCTTCTTAGATTTAGCTTTTGATTGTGATATAAAAACAAGATAGACAGGGGCTCGAGACTGTGATTCTTTCATATATATGGATGAGTTATTGCGCAAGAAGCTTGCGTCGACTTGCATTCGTGCAGAAAACACCTTTAAATGATAAAATGGTATAAAGCTAGGTAAAATTCTAAGGACACATCTCTGTTAGTACATAAAACCATTGCTCTGGTGAACAGTTCTAGAAAACTGTAAAACAGTGCATAGAATTGTTTCAAGAGATACTTTAACTGTTTAAATATATCTTCAACAACTATGGTTTAAATACAACTCCAATTTTAATGAAGATCTTGGTTCAGAAACGAGGCTCGTAAATTTTATTCTAACCTCAAGTGAATAGTCTTTGAAAAAAATTCTAAACATTTTTCCAATTTTTCCAAAGTATGATGTGTAAAATAAAATTTGAATATTTATTTCAATTGTTTGTTTTTCCTGTGCAAAATTTAAAATCAATTTAAAGATAAATGGAAAACTTGTTAAAAATCTTTGTTTATTCAGTTGGCAGCAACAAAACGTTTTCTGGAAATTCAATAGTTAACATATGACCAACTGAACTAACAAACAATTTCAAAGAAATTGCCGCTTAACTGCAGACATAAAATTCTTGAAAGGTTCAGCACAGTACCAAGACTTTTCAAACACAGCTTATATTCTATATTATATTCTAATGTTTATAACTTCCAAAGATAATCGATAGAATAATAAATGGAATAATAATAATTGATAAAACAAGATTCATTTTTATTTTTGAGAATGATCTTTTCAATTCAGTCTGTTTGCTTTCCTATGTGTGAAGTGATGCACTCGTTTGTCTATAAGAAATTTGGCTCTGGGATTTGCAGTAGGGTTTCTTAATTTTGGGCACAATTTGTAGGTTTGTATAGTAAAAGCTTCATTCAGAGTTTCTTAATTTTCCATACAATTGAATTTGTCTATACATACCATAATTCATTGCGAACCCTTGAATAAGGCTTTTGGAGCCCAGAAAATTAAGAAAAGAACCTGATCATAGACAAAAATCAATAAAGTATTGTTATTCGCCGGAACTGAAGAAAACAAAACAATTTGGCAAAAAAATAGTTTCATGGCTTTTCAAGCAAAGATTTCACGTGGTCTATGTCTCATTTACATGAGCACAATTTCGACCCCATCAATATCTTCAAAGGCAACCTAGGCATCTGTTACGTCATAGCTAGCATAGTCAACTTTAAAAAGTTTCTTAACTGCGGATTGACCTGTTATCCTTCCTAGAAGAGTTTCTTGATTTTATGTGTAGTATCTCAAATTAAGAAAATATCAACCGTCAAAATCTTCACACATTTGAAAAATCCCCAAAAGTTTGATTTGTGACCAATTAAAAAAACACTATTTTCAGCAATCATGAGAGAGACGAATTAATTTGACAAACAATTGCTATTTCAGTCACGTAACAAATAATGACGTAATTACAGCTTGAAAACATACTTACATACTTTGTAATTCAGGCCAAAAAGCATGTCTGTTTTGATTGACTGGGAGGATGCTAATATATCGCACAATTTTTCTGAGATTTGCACTAACACCAAATCATGGAAATGAACAAAAAATAGATTTGATGATTATTCAATATTCAACTACAAGTTTCTACTACAATATTCAATATTCAACTACAAGCTTCTACTACAATATTTACTATTCAACTACAAGTTTATACTACAATATTCAATATTCAACTACAAGTTTCTACTACAATATTCAATATCCAGCTAAAAGGTTCTAATACAATATTCACTATAAAACTACAAGTTTATATTACAATATTCAATATTCAACTACAAGTTTCTACTACAATATTCAATATTCAACTACAAGTGTATACTACGATATTCAATAATCAACTACAAGTTTATACTACAATATTCACTATTCAACTACAAGTTTATACTACAATATTCAATATTCAACTACAAGTTTCTACTACAATATTCAATATTCAATTACAAGTTACTATTACAATATTCAATATTCAATTACAAGTTTCTACTACAATATACAATATTCAATTACAAGTTTCTACTACAATATACATTATTCAATTACAAGTTTCTACTACAATATACAATATTCAATTACAAGTTTCTACTACCGGGTGCCCCAAAAGAATGGTCTATAGATAAGAATTTAATTTTCAGTTCTCGACTTTTTTTCTGAGTGTGTTTCCAAGCACCATTAAATTCATCTTGTAAACCGCTATGGTTTAGGAGACCCAAAGACGCAGTTTAGACAAAAATCTAGACATCTGGTTTTGGGTTGGAGACAAATTTGAACTTTCAGAATTAATATCTCGATACTCGATGCACAAATAATAACAAACTAGGTATCACTTTTTAAGTTGGTAACCAACAAATATTTTAAAAATTGTTTCATACAAGTTTGAGTTGAACTAACAGCGCTAACCTTGATCAAAGATGTTACCATTTTTTGGGACACCTTGTACAATATTCAATATTTAATTACAAGTTTTGACTACCATATTCAATATTCAACTACAAGATTCTACTACAATATTCAATATTCAATTGAAAAGTTTCTACTATAATATTCAATATTCAATTAAAAGTTTCTACTACAAGTTTCTACTACAATATTCAATATTCAATTACAAGTTTCTACTACAATATTCAATATTCAACTACAAGTTTCTACTACAATATTCAATATTCAATATTTAATTGCAAGCTTATCTACAATAATTAATATTCAAATACAAGTTTATATTACAATATTCAACAATTAATTACAAGTTTGTACTACGATATTCAATATTGGACAAATAATTCGATACTTCTTATACATAACCGCACAGAAATTGTGTGATCATCTAAATATGTGAATAATATTTTGGACCATCCGGTATAATAGCTTGATACATAGGCACATAGTTTGGGGGGGATAAATATTGGGATAAAATTCCAGATAAATATTGGTTAGCTACAGACCATTATAGCAATAACTATTCAAAAATTGTTTCAAATATAAAGTACATGACAAAAATACTTTATTATCTTCGTTATATGATTATATGTTTCAATATTCAAAAATATCATGGCCATTAATAAAAAACATTTTGACAGGGTTAAAAACTATTAATTCTAAAGAAGTATTAATTTAAATATTTGAAAAGTATTTTAGTTTTTGAATGAATACTAACGACTGGAATAGCCGGGAATCATATCGAAATTTAAATAGCCGGGAATCATATGTCATTTATCAACACCATAAAAAGAGCGAACAAATTCCAAACATTTTCCTGAAAACGACATCTGCCTGAAACTGAGATCTCGCAGTTCCCAAAGACATAAATAACACGGGAAGATGACTTGACCATTAATCAATGAGATCAGAAGGGGAGAGTGAGGAAATACTGTTTACATGTGTATCGTTTATCTTTTGGGTAAGTACAATGATTCTTAGAAATATTGTGAGCAAAAAACAAAAAATTAGTAAAACATTTTGAAGAAAGCAAATCATATAAAGGAGAAAGTGCAGAAAGATTAGATAAATAATTATAAAAAAATTCTTTTTTCAGCTTTTTCAGTTAAAATTAGTGCATACAATGTTTACGAATCGAGTCTCTTTGAAGCCAAACGATCATTTTCAAAGATATACCAGCACTAGTTTAAAGATATACCAATTTCTATAAAACTAGCAGTAACATTTGTTCAATTAGATGTCAAAAATTCTTTTTTTACTCGGTGATACCAAGAGGGAAGAGTTCAAGAGAATCATATGCAAGGCCCAACTCTTAGCGAATAAATGTTTCACATAGATATTTGAATACATTATTGCATGGAATTAACGCAACAACGAAATTAAGCGGCCACAAAGTAAGGTACTAAACATGAACGCGATTTCAGAAAAACCTGCAAATTTGGGCAAACAATTAACGCCACTAATAGATTACAATACAAACATGTTAAGTTTCTTATTAATGCCTCATTTTACTAACGCGGGTACAAAATTAACGCGTAAAAAATTAACACGAATTTGCCAAGTTACGTTAATTTCCGACTTCGTTAACATAACCATAACCATGAAAGTTAGATGCTCGACAACTTATAATCATGATATCTTTTCCAACTAAGATAGATGGACGTTTATAGATTAATATACATCAGATACCGGGTGATATGTCCATAAAATGTTCACATTATGTTAGCAAACATTTCAAGATTTTATTTTTCTCAATCTTAAATATTGAATTTTATCAATCTTCAATATTAAATATGGCAGTGGTAACTTAAACGCAGATAAATTTAGCGTTATTATAAGCAACCTGGTTTTGATGCATGTTATCAGGTGGTTTTAAATAATTATAAAAACTATTTTTTTGCTCATTCCTATCATTTGGTGTTTTAACAAGTTTTCTAATCGTCATGCGAGATAATACTATAGTATGCTCCGATGGATTATGGCAAATACGAATCAAGATAGATGAATCGTTTCTTCTTTCGAATTATACAACATTTTAATCGATTATAATGTACTGCAATGGCGAGCTATAGCTTCGTTCTTTCCCTAAATAATAAACAAGGGCATCGATGATTTTACCAAGAGAGACAAACGCAAATATTTAAGTAATATTCCCCTCATCTAATCACTAGAACATTTTTAGAACACCGACAAGTTGTTCAAGTTATTTTAATAAAGAAAAAATTACCTTCAAGGACAAAAAGATTAATGGTTTCAGTATGGAAAATCTCCGAAATTATCTTTCAAAACAGCTACCAAACCACACCAATCAAATGGACAGAAGGAACTCTTGGATCTAAATTAGAGTTTGTTAGAGAAATCAGAGTGCATTGTCATAAACGACATTTGTAAGCATAACGATATTAACTTTAAAAGTTACAAACAAAATTTGAGAACATAGAGATTTAGAACATTTATAGAGATTAAAAAACACAATTAAAAATAGAGATTTAGAACGTTCGTTTCCCACGAAGAGAGCCTTTTAAAGAATACCTGAAAATCGACATAATTTGTCAACATAATAGCATAAAAATTGTCAACCATGAAAAGTTACCCATCCATCAATCCACGAATCACAATTTAAAAAAGCGATTTACAATTTTTGTTTCCCAAGAAGAGAACCTTTTATTAAAATAACTTAATTTAAAATAATACCTTCATTTCAAAAACATTTTTGCTTCCTAAATACCATGATTAGAAACCAAATTGTCAACATAATAGCATAAAAATTATCAACCACGAAAAGTTACCCATCTATCAAAACATTATGATGAAACTATAAACTATCACAATTAAAGACACTGATTTAGAACTCTCGTTTCCCAAGAAGAGAGCCTTTTGAATAATACCTTAATTTGAAAAACGTTTTTGCTTCCAAAATAAAACGGTCACAAATGACCTCCGTCAATTTTACATTGTTAGCAATAAAATGTTACCTATATCTATCAAGCCTTTTCAACACATCAAGCTATCTATAAAATCATCGCAACAAAAGACAATGATGTAGAACTCTTGACTTTCAAGTTTAATATTTAATAACAAAATTGCTGATTTCTTTGTCGAAAACAAAATTTGTAAATATCACATTGAAGTTGTTGACTATAAAACGTTATCCATCTATCAAAACATCATTCCTATATATAATAATAAAAGCATCACAATGAAAATAAGTTGATTCAAAAATGACACTTTCATACCAGCCTTTTCAAGATTACAATGACAACTACGGGTATACAACACATGACGACTATGGCCGCTATGCGAAATTATACAATGTGAAACTATAGCTCCGTATCACCGAACAAGTTTTACATTCAAATAAGTTAAAAAAAAAGCTATACAGTTCGGGTTGTTTTTCAATGCATAAGCACGTGCAAACGTACGCTCGCTGGTCCTTTCGCGTTATTTTTCACAGTAAGAAGAGAGTTGAAAAAGAAGCGAGGCAGTTCGCGTTCTTTTAACATCAAGAAAAGTCTCATTAAGATGCAAAACTTCACGTTGTTTTTCAAAATAATGAGGAGCTAGAGTTTGGCATAGAATGCGTTATGAGTGGAGGTGTACTATTTTACGGAACACGGAGATAGGTGATTTTTTGTACGGAAAACGGTAATCAAAGGTAAAATGGCACGGAAAACGAAAACTGAAGCTAACATGGAAACGGAAATTGTTTATTTCAAAGCACGGAAAAATGGAAAAAGCTAAAAATCCACCCGGACTACGGAAATAGAACCCCATAGGACACCCCCCCAATTTATGATTGTTTCTCCAGTGTTATAATTCTCTAATATTAAGCTGAGTATTTAATGATAGTTCTAGTAACTTCAAAATAACATACGGAATACGGAAATAGAACCTCATAGGACACCCCCCCCCCCAATTTATGATTGTCTCTTCAGTGTTATAATTTTAAGCTGAGTATTAAAGGATAGCTCTAGTAACTTCAAAATAACATACGGAATACGGACATAGAACCCTATAGGACACCCCTATTTTTGATTGTTTCTCCAGTGTTATAATTCTTTAATTTTAAACTGAGTATCTAATGATAGCTCTAGTAACTTCAAAATAACACACGGAATACGGAAATAGAACCCCATAGGACACCCCCTCCCCCAATTTATGATTGTCTCTCCAGTGTTATAATTCAATAATTTTAATCTGAGTATTTAATGATAGCTCTAGTAACTTCAAAATAACATACGGAACACGGAAATAGAACCCAATAGGACACCCCCTCCCCAATTTATGATTGTTTCTCCAGTGTTATAATTCTCTGATATTAAGCTGAGTGTTTAATGATAGTTCTAGTAACTTCAAAATAACAAACAGTTGAATTCCATTATCTCGAACTCTTACGGGAAATTGAAATCGGTTCGAGCTAGCGAATGTCAAGTTAACGGGCAGTATTTCCCTACATAGCGAGAGGAAATGAAAATTTGTTCGAAATAGCAAATTTTTGAGATAATGGGCAGTCGAGATAGGGGATGTAAACTGTAATCACGAATTAAAATTGTCAATTTAATATTGAAATTGTTAACCATAAAAGTCATAATATTAAACATATTAAATCATTGATATTAAACCATTATAACCTGACTATAAAAGCATCACATCTAATGAAAACGATTTAGAACTCTTCATTTTAAAGTTGATAATAGCTCTGTAGTGTATATGATAATTTCCTGACACTGTCATTACGCAATAACATTGTATGTTTTAAACTCAGGAAAACGTCATGCGGAACTTACAAAAAACTATAATCAGTATTTCAGATGAAAATTAAGTCAGTTGCCCTTCGCTTCCTGTAAAAACAAAATTACGGAGAAAAATGAGAAATAAAATTTATACAGTTTCTTGTTATTCTGGTTGAGTACTGAAAGTGTCTTGACTTTTCAACGGTTCCAGTACTGGTTTTTTATAAACTGGTTTCTTATAAAACAATTTTTGTATTCCATATATCTTACGTGCGTTTTTCTTCTGAATTGATTTCATTTTATTTTGCAACCCATGGCTTAATGAAAATTTAACTGTTTATTCCAAAGATGTGTTTATTCCAACCCGTTTATTAGCAATTAGTCCAGGCGTTTAAGCAGTAATGTATAACAATTTGTTGTTCGTATGTGTCACTGTGATTGGTTGCTTGACAACAATGAAATCATTACAGAACAATCAAAATTTGATTAATGCACGCAAATGTAACTGTCGAAATAAAAATCAGTTCTTCAGATTTCTTCTATTAGCATTTAGCACTGGTATTTTTTACATAATCCCATGTGCGATACTTCAAATGCATTTCGGTAGATTCGTAGTTTTTCTAAACAATTGTTTAAAACACAAATGAAAAAACAATTCACGTAGCTTCAAAATAAGGTAAAAATTTCATCTCATATTTAGAAACAGTCCTTTTACCTAATTTTTACCTAATCTAACACTATTTTCAAGCATCACAAGCAACGCAAATTTATACTTCATATCTTGTTAATTAATTTTTAAAATCAGTGTAGAAAATGGAATTGCTTGAATGAAATGAAATGAATTGAATTGAATTGGCTTCTCCGCCCATCGCCCGAGGAGTGAATTTAACACTATACTGACTAAAAGCGACATAAGAGTGAATTAAAACTTCACAGATTGAGGCAACCACAGCAACATCAAAGAGCAAAAGTACAGGGAACTTATGCAATGAGTCTAACCTCATCCCTTGTGCTATACCACACATTGCATTTCGATAGCTTTATAGCTATGCGTTTGAAAAACAATGAAACTCAGAATACCGAAAAGGCAAGTAGAAGCAAGGGCTATCAAGAAAACAGGGATAAAGTAATGTTCTTGCATGGGTTCAAATCAAAAATTGTCTTTGCTATTCACAACGTTTCTCTGAACGAGCTACATTTTCTTTCAGTCTACAACTTCAGAACGAATTACAAACACATTTCGCAAAGATCAATAAATTGAATATTTGAACAGTACGCGAATAAGCTTTAGTTTTCACTGTTTATATCTAAACCCCCAAGTTCTTCGAATTTAGCATATTCACTAGCGATTTCTTTCATCCTTCGCGCCAATCCGTGGGAAATGCATAATACTTCAAACAGTGCTACACCGCCAAAGTCCGTTGATAGAATATTAAACAGATCTACGTGATAGGCTAGGCCAGTTGATTTAAATTTTGAAGTTGCGAAAAGACACGCTAAAATTCCATGCACCTGGCTTGGAAGTTTTTTGGGAAATGAGCTGTGCAAGAGAAAATAAGGTGAAAGGAGATTCAATCAGAAAACGCTTACATTGTTCATTGATTTTCTGTGTATTTCCTTCCAAAGAAAAAAGCAATGAAAACACGAGACTTACATTTAAAATGTTTCTCTTAATTATCCTAAAGATTTGTTTGAATAATTTTTCTATCAGAAAATATTTTCTCAACAGAATGAAAATCCTTCGGAAATCTTGTTCTCGCGTAAAAGCGAACTACAATGAATTGCCGTAAGAAATCCAAACCAAAAAAATAAATCAAGATTTTGAAAAACAGCTAAGCAAACACTTATTGATGTGAAATTTGTTTAAGATGGTTTTTCAATAAAAATGTGAATATCACGGCTTTTCACATAAACTTATGGATTTTTTTACTAGTGATTTTGCACTTTTGCAGTATGAGAAAACATACAATGACAACAATGAGTGCATATATAATATCGGACCAAACGCCTATGTGACAAAACCCCCCCCCCCACCCCCGAAAAATTCCTTTCACATTATATGCTGGTAAAGAAAAACATTTTCCAAAGAAAAGTTTAGAAATCTATCTTATCAGATCAGACGTAGGTTCAACAACACGTCACTTGGCCTGTCTCTGATGGCCTAAATGAACAGTTTTATTACCATCTTGGCAAAAAATTATGCTTTGGCCTATTTCTATGATCTGTCTTTGGACCTTTCATACTTTTTGAGTTTATTTTACTTTATGCTTTGGAACGAAAAATAACTATTCACAAATTTATGACAATTCGCAAACTTGGGTATAAGCTACAATACATTTGCCAAATGATACACACAGAGAACATCCCTCGCTCATCCTCATTTAACTCGAATTCACGGCTGACACGAAATTTTTTGTCTCCGTTGAGAGCTTTTAGAGTTGATTTTTCTTCTGAAACCATGAGCAATGCGGACAATTTTATTTTGTAATGAATAAATAATTTTTTAAATTCTGCGGAAGAGGATGTTTTTAATTTTACGTCTGCGGGGGAGTATCTGCAGGGGGGATATATTCTCCTCCGCAAGGGTAAAAACATTTCCTCCGCAGAAACAAAATAAAAGTGTCCGCATTGCTCATGCTGAAACAAGCTGTTTCGAACTAATGTTCGTTTCTCTTGAGAGTTCAAGATAGTGGGGTTCAACGTTACTGTTTCATGAAGTCTGTTAGCTCAACTGTCAAAATCTCGCCATCTTACTATGAACGTCATGTATAATACGTATAAAACAATAATTTGAAATTCTACAAGCTGTATGATCCTCACTAAACCCCTAACAAGACTAGTCAACCCCCGTAAACTAAATTGATATGATTTAATTCCAGATAAAAATGATAGTAACGCTAGGGGGGCAACAAAAACTTCAAAATGGTCAAATCATAGTGATAGAAAAACCTATTTTTTGTTTAAAAATTTAATGACCTCTCCAAAATGTTTAACCAAGTTACTACCAAGGAAAAGTTTGCGCATAAAGCAACGATGAATAACAGAAAAAACGGTATTGCCATGAAATTTGTACTTTATTAAATCTTCACTTGTCTGATCAAACTTGAGGGCGTCCATAAAAAACGTACGCACTATAATCTTACAATTTTTGTTACCCCCCCCCCCTTCTTGTAGGCAAAAGAACAATATAAAAAGCTAACAATAACGATAGATGTACGCTTTCAGATAACCCCCCCCTCCCTTCAGTGCGAGTACAAAGTAATTCTGTTCACTTCATACCGCCATCAAGTATGCCGAGTTCCTAATTCAAGAAGAAAATATTGAAGTGGAGATGGGCCTAATTTTCCTTCGTAACGGACGCATTGAGAATGCGATTTATTTTTTCGTACATTCTCAATAGGATGACATGTAACTGTGTACTTTCTTTCACTAAACCCAGTGACCTTTCCTTGTGTAAATATTGACAAAAACATAGAGGCTCAAGAGAGAAGTAAAAAATATATTCCCTCTGATATACCCGCCAATGAATCATGTACAAAAATATACGTTTTTCATATTGCAGCCCTGTTACAATCGCAAGTACACGGCGCTGAGCGGTGAAAAGAGCTAAATAAATAACTCGTATTAAAATTATAGAGCATGTATACATCAACATTTACGCCATTATCGTTTGAGAAAAAGCTCCCATGTGCGGCACAGAAAACTCGTCGATTGATTATCTTATTTAGAAATACGTTGACAATGGCCGAATGGAAGTAGGAAAAAATGAATAGCAAGTGGTGGCTGCCTGAGAATAGTGGAGCTGTGTCAACAGTTAAAACAAAACATACAAAGCGGGACCTTTTCTGCCAACGAATTTCCCCTCATAGTTGTGAAATGATTCTGTTTGAATGTTATTTTGGCGAGGAAACGCAAGTGAAGACAATCGCAGCAAACGCACCGCTTTGCCATTCCTTTTGTCGCGAAACGCAAGCGAAATCGATGAATTTCATGTTTTCTATGCAATGTGTAAAGGCTGATGATATGGATTACAGAAACATGCATGGTCGGGTGTCCTTTGCAGACTTGACCAGCGTACATGTCGAAAGCAAAGCGAACGTTATGAAACAATGCTACAATCACAACGATCACACAATTTTGTGAGTTGGACAAATGTTTTCACCACCTTTTTGTTAAATAGAAGGATACTCCTTTGCCAATCTACCGAACAATTAAGAGCATTAACAAATGAACAGTAAAGAAACAAGGTACAATAAAGATAGTGTGAAAGCTACGCGAGGACAGGCAGACTTGCTTTTCATGGTGTCCAGCATGATCGACAATTGACGCAAAAAGCAGCAAAGATTACGTCTGCTATGTAAAAGCAAATTGTGATCGCCAAAGACGGACGCTTTGTCATATCTGCACACACACAAAAGAGCCCTTGTTACGGCGGCGGAGTATTTTCCTCAAATTCCACTTAAAGGTTTAGCAAATATTGTCCATTAAATTTTTCGGCAAAATAATTCCGATAATTTAACTCCAAAAGTAAAATGTCATCACAATTAAATCGGCCAATGACTAGGTACGCACATTATTTCCAGGCAGTTCACATAATAAAAAAATCTAAACACAATACACAATTCCAATAAAGATGGCTGATTTAGGTTTTTTGCAACGCATCATAATCATAATACCCCTCATCGTGGCATCACGTGACATGGCGACAAAATATTCTTGCTGAACAATTTCTACAAATTTTGTTCATTGGGCTTTTTGGACACTTCTTTGATATGATTTCTCATAAAAACTTGTCCAATAATTTTGCATACTATGAGTGTGCTTTTACGCATTTCCAAAATTTCTATGTAACTTTCCACCGTAAATACTTAGGCCTACGCAATGATGTTATTGTTATTTTGTTCGGTCTTTTACGACAACGAGCGTACTTTTGTCACCATGTCATGTGACGCTGCCATGAAGGGTGTTACGACCATGATGCATTGCAAAAGCCTAGGTCGGCAATCATCATCGGAATTGTGTATCAAAAATATATATTTTTGAATCCAATTCTTTCATATCAATGCATTCTCAATTAATTAAAAAAATACTGCAACTTTGGACAGTAAGTCCTTTAATACAGAAAAGTGATCAACCTTCTTCCAGGTGCAAAGTTTCATATTCAAAAACCTTCCTTTTGTGAAATTTTTGAGAATATACGTGGAGTGGGTGTGGCACATAATTTTCCTCCGGTCAGTGACCGTGCGATCGTTATGTTTTCATGACTCTGGTGTTGTTAATATTATTACTACTATTATCATTATCTTCCATTTATTTAAAGTAAGCTTAAAAATACCCAAGTTACAGCTAATTGAATCTTTAAATTAAAAAGCCAGCAAATCCATGACCAAAATTACAATAAAAAGAAAAAGAAGGATGTCTTTAAGTTAATATCGTTTCGCGATATAATTGATGTGAGATCATTTATGGGTGGCATTAAAAAAGTGACAATAGAGCAATATTTCAGAAAAGGATTTCATTTATTTTGCCTCGCTCTTTGGTTTTCATTCTTATATAGAAGAAAAGCAAAACCTTTGCTTTTCATTCTTATGTTACATTAAAAAAGTCTTCATGTTCATATTGTTTTGGGATATAGCTGACGTGATATCACTTATGGATTGCATAAATAATTTGTGAAATGAAATTTATAAATAACACTATTTAATTTGTTTTATCTAACATTGAGAAGAAAAGCAAAAATCAATGGATTTCATTCTTAGAACGATGACTATGTACGCTAAGTGCGCGAGGTCAATTCCGATCTAATCATAATGAAAGCCATCCTTTTCCTGAAAATGAGCCGCATTTCCTCTTAGCATCATTGGCAATGCCATGTACAGCAAAAAGTTGAAAATCAAAACTTTCTGCCCAAACAAATAGGGGTTTTTGAAGCTGCGGAAAGATAGATCCTACAATACACATTCAACCGCCAAACAATGTTATGGAAAGTTACGGAAGCTACTATAAGCTGACATGAAGCTCTGCTAAGCCCAATAAAAAGAGAAGCTCTCCGTTTGCAGATAAATCATACAAAATGTTCCAAAAAAAATGCTGGCATCTTACTGAAACGTCTACACCAAAAGCAACACTTGATAGTCGATTTCAAATTTGACACTCTAGAAACAGCTCTACCGTCGAAAAAGTGACGCCAAAACAGAGACTATGTAAAAAACGTTTCTGCAATCTTACAAACTTGGTAGCCTTGTTTCTAACATGGCAATGAATAAGCCGAGCCGAGGCAAAATTCTCACGGTTTAAACCTGTGTTTTGTTACTTATTACTTACACAAACAAAATAACATTGAATCAACCAATAGAAATGATGCATGCAATTCAAATCACGTGTTGTTTGTTGCATGCTAAATCTGTGATGCATAATGCAACGTCAACAAATTTCCTTCGATCATTTGTAACAGGTTGATTGAAGTGATCACGTATGATCCAGCCTGAAAGCCATGGTTCTGGTGAACAAAAGTTAGCATTGGGTTTAATGACGTTTTTCATCAGGCCAGCGAGTTAGTAATGAAATAAAAATCATGCTAAATATCTCGTGGCAACGAGAGTAAACTAATAAAGATACGTAAAGTCATCTTTCTGTCCAACAATAGTTTAAATTATTCTTTAGTTTTGTTATTTGAAAAAAGTTTGTCTCTCAAACGCTCAAGTTTTTTACTTTTGTGGTTTTTATCACACTGGAAAATGGCGGACAGCAGCGAGAACGTCATAGCGGAGCTGGGATACAGAAATATTCATGGCTTGGGGAAATTTTTATGGATTAATGAAATTATGGATACAGTAAATTAACTAACATTCGAATGGTAAAAAACGTTCGCATATGTACGTACATAAGCTTCCGAGCTTCGCCACGGCTAGGCCATCCACGTCGAGCACGATTTTCTAACTCTGCCATCATTAAGTATAAATATAGCAAAGTCATGTTTGGAAAACTTTCTCCTTTACTATACGACAATTCCTATCAATATTTTCTCAAATAGAATCCAGGATTATGCAGATTGACAAAAGTAGTTTTTTTTGACAGTCCTAAATTCACAAAGTTCACAAGTTGGATCATGAGAATTCGGACGCCAACATAGTAGTTTTGCAATTTACTTGCAGATAATTCCCTACCACATTCAAACCGTTTCGGTGTTCAATCTTTTAGCTTTCACTTTGTTATCTCAGTCTTTTCAACGTTGTCAGCACAAGACAACAAGTCTTTTACAATTATTCAGAACAATTCACAACACTGACCGTCGCCTAGACTTATTACATTCGTCCCAGTTATCGCTCATCAAAACGAGGCTGTCAGCTGGTCAGAGGAGCGAACTGAGACTCATGTAATACGTCTAGCCAGACAATCCAAAATGTCTGACTTGTTCATAGTTTGATTGTAAACAAGACTGGATACACAAGTCGTTTTTGGTCATTGAATTGAATTGAATTGCTGGATGCCAACAAGCGACCAGTGACAATAACTGTCCAAAAAGTAACGAGAAAATATTGACTCCATTCCATCTATCAAACATTAGCTATTGGCCACAACTGTTAACGTCCAGCCTCGCTTCAGAGCAAAATATTATTTAGCCAATCAAATTGCTCTAAAAAGTTTAGAATCGTAATGTTTACAGGTTTAAGCATTGGACCCCATTATTGGGCTGAAAACAATCGTCGTAGCTAAGCAAATTATAAAAATTAAGGAATGTTTCTGCATTTGGATTTTCCGCCTCGTAATCGTAATTCGAACTTCGAACAATGAAAAATTCCAACTTCGATAATAGAACTCTTGTAGCCTCGTTTCAACGATCTGAAAAGTTGGGGATTTTTAAGTCCAGAATTTGTGCTCTAATATTACAACTCTTATTAAGCAGTTCCATGATTGAATTGAATTGTAAGATTTTAGCGAAATGAAGTGACTCAGGAAGCAATTTTTTCATGCCTATTTAAAACAATTTTTTCATTCCCAAAAGGGTTTTCGATAGCGGAAATCAGCTGCATTTTGGTTCAGTTGCTAATAAGGCACACGACAAAAGATTTTAATCCGTCTTTGAATTCACCAAAATAGTTTGGTTGACATAAAATTTAGCATTTGGCGAACAAAGATTTCTAAACATCACAAATTCTAATTTTTACCAGTTGCAATGTTTGGATTTAGTTTTTTATTGATCAAGCCATCTTACCCAGCCATTCAGGGTGGTTGTATCGTTGTCAAGTATGGTCATGTAGCACCTCAAGGTAACTAAACATCAACAAAAGAAAAGAATTGCTTTCCTTTATTTCCACATATCAGTTGTTTGGAAGCCTTATGTGTTTTTTCTGCAATTTATTACATTTTATCTAGGAAATCAACATATGAGCCTCTACATACCAACCCTCTCCAAAAATAGACACCAAATTATGGCACTGCTAAACAACTCCATACGAAAACTCAAGCAAAGACCTTTTTTCGTGAAGGCAGCCGGGCATATCCTGTGTCTGTGCATTACCGGCGATAAAAAGTATCAAGCTTTAAATTATACCATTCTTATGCACAAAAGCCCTTCACTTTAGTTCACATAAAAAATCTGGACCACAGCGGAATACAACGCATTGTTTCGGGGATCACGTGGCACGTCGGGTTTTCTAATCAACAGCACGGGTATAACGTATTAGCACAGATCTTAATAAACAACAATAGGGCGGTGAGCAAAGAGCTTTATTGTTTGTATTGAAACCTGTTCTGAGAAAGATCGAGAGTTCTTCAAACATCAATCCTTGTACTTACATTCACGTAGCCATGTTAAAATTGACTCTCCGTATCCGTTTATGAAAATATAACCACGGCCAACTCGCACAACGTTTCGTGTACAACGAGCGTTGCCTCTGATTGGCTAGCTGTGAGCGGGTAGCTGCGAATAATAATTAGTTTTTGAAGTGTGAATGTCGGGAGGGCAAAGGAGGTCATAATACGGCAATAATGAACGGCGAACATTACCGCCTTAGTCGACAATCGTTTTAACAAGCAAAGACAATTAATCAGTGCGTCGGTAAAGACCACTCATAGCTCAATATCATACGTAATAACTTTGGCAAACAAGCTTCATTTCCACATTTGTATAAGCTGATACTTGTCTTGTGCAGGACCACAACACCGTCAACTGAGCTAAAGAAAGACTGCGAAGAGACGAAGGGTAACAGCAGATGAGGAAAGGCAACGGCGACATGAAATCAGATTTTTCAATGGCATCCATACTGGAGGGAAGCACGAGCAGCCCGAGGAAGTCACCAGAGGCCAGTCCCAAGACTGAGATCTCGTCGACTTCAAGCAGTCCCGACTTAGAAACGAGAGAGATGAATGAAAGCAAAGAATGTGTAAGGGTGCTCTTAGACGATGCCGAACTTTGGAGAAGCTTTCACCAACTTACCAATGAGATGATTGTGACAAAAAATGGAAGGTATTATGAAACTCATTTATTAATGATTTGAAAAAGTTAATTTTCTATGCAGCTTCCACGAGTGAATTTGATCAACTTGTGGAAACTGTTTTCCTATGGCAGTAAAAATAACGTGGAATTAATTAATGTGTTTCCGTCAAATGTCGCATTATCAAATATCCGAATAAAAATAGACAACTTTGGTTCGCCGTTACAATGTTAATCTCGTAAAATTTACGAGAATTAAATGCAATCAAGGAAATATCCAATATTACAAGTGCTGCACACAAGCCAACGAGTCTTGATGCACGAAATAGTACGGTCAACTGAATCTTTTTTCACAATTAGCATGTTCATAACAACATTAGCATTACCCACTAAAATATTATTCGATACACAAAACATTTTAGGCGTACCATAACGTATAACCTTCAATAATCTGCAGTAGATTTTAACCAATCAAAGAAGAAATAACATACTTCCCACCAGGTAAAAAGTATTGCACAAATCTGTGATGATTTAAAACAAAATGTTTGAGCGAATTTCGACAAACAAAATGAATAGAAAACATTTCTTCAGCAAATTTTAAATATAAATATATATATATATATACATATGTAAATGTCAACTCAAATTTATGTTCATAGGTAAATATTATAATATTTTATATATTATATATATATATATATATATATATTACATTATATTATATTATATGTATATTATATATTATATATTACATATTATTTATATATTTATCTCGTAAAAGAAGTTAAAACAGAGTAGCAATTCCCAGTAGTAATTAAAATAGAGGTTTATTCTTTTTCGTAGAAATTTAAATTCAAATTACAAAGCTTCTTCATTTTCAAACAACAAATGTTTTACCAACACAATTTTATTATAGAAAATACAATTTTACTATAGGAAATATAACTCAAATACCTTTATTCATTGATAAAACCTCATAGACTTAACAACCCATAGATTTAAAATTTCTACGTACGTAAAAAGTTTCTCCAGTCTATACAGAAATTTTACTTTTCTGTCTTTTCAAATATCTATCTGTTCAGTAATTTTAACGGATTATATACCCCCAACAAGTGGAAACATAAAAACACTTAACTATTTTACTCTTGGCAAAAATATAAAAATGTTTTTAAAAATTGATTAAAAGAGTTTAAATGATGGAAAACATTTCAGATAATAGAGGAGTATTGTTATGACTTTTCTATCATAGTATTTGCAGCAACTCTATCATTTAACAACATCTGCCCAACTCTATCAAACATGCAAAAATATTAAGAAACTGGACAGGCATTCTTATCAAATTTTAAATTAAATTACCAAAGGCAAGGCTGATTAGATTTTTTGGCAATAGATGTTTGATGCAACTTGTTATTCTTGGAGAAAAGAATGTAATTCCATAGAAACCGAAAAAGTGCAACTCCATCGAGACAGGAAAACATTTTAAAACTCTGAAATTTTTCATTTGATATGAACCCAGAAAACAAATATACTTTATTTGAACTTTGAAAGACCCTTGAAAATGTTTGAAAATCCGTTCATAATCATCAAGAATCCAAGTATGGACAAGAAAAGCTGTTTCAAACAACTGCATCTCAAAGTTAAAATTCAAAATTTTAAATCAAATTTAAAAAAGGCTACAAGTATGCTTTTGAAACTTTATCTGGAAATGTTTTGCTATTGAATTTCAATGCCCTCTGAAAGCAAACTGTACCTCGCACTAAATGTCTAATTTTCAATTTTTGTACGTCACATGATGTTTGTTATGGACATATATCGAGTATATGTGATCAGTTAAGATCAACCAGATGAAACGCTTTCACGATATGGCATTGTCGTTGTTGATCGCGCTTGTATGTGTTACTACACTTCCAGTCGTTCTACAATACTCGATAATCTATATTAAAAACAAACATACTCCAGAACATCGCTTGGTTGAATTCAACAATTCTCAGCAGGTTGATGAATTTAATATAGATTCCTCATACAAGAGCATTGCATGTTTTGTTTGATTCAAATAGTCTGGAGTCATTTTAAGTTCGTGATTATATGTTCTCGATTGCGATATTTTCAGAAAGAAAAAGGCTCCCAATCTACTGTCATTGCCTATAAATTGTCATGTGTTCCTTTTCTCTATTACTGCCTAACCACAATTTTCAAATGAGCTCATCCCATTCACTAAACACAAATGGATTGGATTCAGTTTCCCTCGTTTACTCTAAACGCAGATGTGGCCTTGCTCTTTCTCGTTTCACTTTTCTAAAATGCATATAAGTCAAGTTGCTAGATAATTAGACGTTTTTATTTATAAATATTCCCCATGTTAAATGCCAATGACATGGTATTTAAAGCAAACTATGCGAATCTGATCATTACAGAAACTATACACACGTTAATTTTTATAAGAACGACCTTTAAAAGTCACACAGGCGTTGAGCACTTGACTTGCAATACACTTTCAAGATATTTTTGAGAAGGTTGGGATAGCAAGATTGCTCCAGTCCAGAAATAAGAGCAAATCGAAGTTGAAATCTAAGCCATAGCCATGTTCTCGTAAAAAAAAACGTGTCCAGCAATGGAACTAAAGTAACATTTAACAGAAGATAACTGAATATAGAGTAACATGTAACATGTAACATGCAAACTTCACAGAAATATTTGAGCGATTCTACAAAGTCGCAAATATATAATTGGAACTTATTGACAAAACAGTCTCAAAAATCTGGGACATATCGTATAAGTCTAAAGAGCACATCTCGTAGTTGTAGTGAGACATTTCAGCAAACAAAATTGCATACGCCGCCAATGAAAGTGCGAAAATAGCATAAATCTCTGAAGATATGAGAAAAACATAAGAGGTGAAAGTGATAGTCCACAACAGTACGAGAATGGGGTTTCAAATCATAACTTGTTTTATGCTTGACAATAGAAAGATTATGCATCGATAAAATATAATTGCCTTGACAATGGATTATAATTATTAAACGTTCGCGCCGACACATAAGTTACCGTCGCGGGAATACTTTAATCGAAGCGCAATATTTCGGCAAAATAATGCATTCTACTTGGACGAATGTAGATTAAGTTAAGAAGCATATGAATGAAGAAAGGAAAGGTATGAAAAAGAAGAGATTTTATTATAGTTTGGCCATCTCCACATGCCAACAATGCTGTTATTTTTACCAAACAAGCGCCAAATTAAAAATTACTCTCCTGAGAATGACTTAAATCGAAGCGAAAAATACAGAAAGAAAAACTCACTTTCGCATTTTGAAAAGTAAATAAATTACATTTGCATGAAGAAAAAAATTGTCAGAAACAGCAAGTCAGCCCTAAACACAATTTCCTATACAAGCATAATTGCTTCATTCTAAACCAAACTCTCTTAACAATATTTAGCAAGTATTATGCAATTATTTCCTGGATAATTCTTCCACACATCTACCAAAAGCTTGAAATCGCCGAGTCTACGACAAGCTCAAGGTTATAAAAACTCCTGACTCTTGCTGGTGTTATACAGCATTACAAAATAACAAGGGTACCATCCATAGGAATGAAGGTTGATAGCGGTTCGTGGAAAATATGATTGAAACTAACTAAATTTAAACAAGGTAATATACAGTTAATAAACTAATTACTACCCTTAAAAAGTAATAAAAACTCTCAAACTGTAAAATCGCTAATAAGTTAATCTTAGCAGGAGAATCCTTATAGTATCCTTACGGTTCATTTACGGAAAGAGATTTCCTTATGAATTCTTGCAGATTCACCTCCTGTTATTGTCTCAGGGGGGCGGTACCATTTACCTCAGGTAGGGGGGAGTGTCCAAGGAAATTTTGAGCTGATCCAACAATACAATTGAACGAAAAACTACCATGAAAAATTTTGGCATATAAAACACAGGAACAATTACTTAAAGTCATAATTTTCGTGGATTGAAGACAGTAATCTTTCTTGATGTTATTACTTTGGCAGATAGTAGGTACTTGCTAAAGGTTTTTAAATATTCTTTAAATAACATCAAAGTTTGAAAATTCTGCCAAATTTCTAAAAACACGTCAGAAATATTTCAAGGCTAAACTAGAAAAAAGAAACTGCAACCTTTCTCTCTCTTCTCTTTTCTATATATTTTCTAAGCATAAAAGGAGAATTTTGAATCATATTTCATTCAAGAGTTGATTTGCTTACACATTGCAAATAGCCAATCAATTTGCAGAATGTATGATCGTGTGACTAAACCTTTTGATTTGGTTGGCTAATCTGAAGATGTTAACAAAATTATAGCAGCCAGATAAAATACAAAATTTGCTTTTTTCTATATTATATATCAGCAGCAATTTTCCTAAGCTGGGGTTTAAAAATAGAAAAACTAATAAAACAAATGAAGAAAGTTCCAAAATTTACTAAACATATTTACTCCATGACAGAAAGTTTCTTTGAAGATAAAGTTGTGAATAAACATAAGAATGCTTTCGATAACAAAGCAATTGGGAAGTTTAAAGAACAAAACAAAATCAAGGTACAGGGTGTCCGTTTGTCTAAATGTTTGTCTAAATATGAAAAATAACCAGCAAAATAGCAGGCTCCCAGTTTGTTGTATTTTCAATGGCAAGGTCCTAACTTAAATGTTTATACAGTTCCCAGTGAAATCTGCTAAATATTTATGGTGTTTGCCATGGGTATTAAGAAATGCGAGTTCTTCCACTGTTACTGTAGACATACATATCACGGGTGCATGGACACGGAGAAGAATAACAACTCATATTTCTCAACGCCCATGAATTTACAAGCATTGAAAGTCAAGATTTAAGTGAACGCTGAAACAAGGCCCCTATAGTTAGATATGGTATCAAAAATGAAATGCACCTCTCGCAAAAGTAAAATAAAAACGATCCTGAATAGGAAAATTTAGAATGCATGCAATTACTTCCACCCTAGACAATCATTTCCCAAAAAAATTTAAGACAATTTACAAGAAAAAAATTGGTTTTAGTTTTTAAAATTTGGTCGAAGCTCGTAAACTCTAGAACCAATCAATCTATTTAACTGGGGAATGCATCAGAATTTAAGTTGAAATTCCGGTATTCACATTATATAAAAATGTGTCCAAATTATTTTCCTGTTTGTTTTTCACGTTTATACCAACGTGCAATAAGTTTTGTCAAATAAGTAACACCTTGTATTTATGAAAAATATTGTGTCAAATAAGTAAGTTTCTCTTCCTCCCATTCATTCATAAATTTCAATTCAGAGATGAGTGCATTTTAAACTAAAAATATTTCACATATAAAACATATGAAATTCAAACATTGTAAATATTTTTGTTCCTCAAAGCAAAGTTCAGAAGTTCCGCTTCTCTGTGCGGCCTACTTAATAAGATATGCATGGCCAGATAATTTCAAAATTTCCCATGCCCCATCGTGGAAAGTCTGTTCGTTCTCCAAATCAGCTTTATTCTAAATTTATTTCTTGTGCTGATTGTTCTGTTTTCCTGTGATATTTCTACGGTAAAATTCTACCTTTACTATAAAATCCCACCTTTAAAAAACTCGTTCGTCAACCTCAGGCTACCCTTTTCTCTTAATTAACCTGTTGTTTTCATCTCTCTCCGTTCAGAATCGGTGGTCTGGCGCCCTCTTTACAGAAATATAGCTTCCCCTTTCAAGGGCTTATCTTTTCTGTTCAGTAATTTCCAATCATAAGCGCCCCATTACCAACTCCCCTCCCCCTCACCTTAAAATTTGATCAAGATTCAGCCATGGTCAGAATTCAGGATGTAAGTTTCTTATAAAATAGTTTTTTTAAGACGGGACTTTACCGTATTCTATGCTCCTTTTGAAAACTAAATTCTCTAAATTTAAGACCATTACTGGACCTCTTCACAAAAAATTAAAAACATTTATCATGAACTTAATTTTATGGCCATTTTCGTGCGTCTAAATTTACATATTTATTGAATAAAAATCGTTTGTAGTTTCTTCACGAAATATGAAAGAAGCTTCGTCATTTCAAAAAACCATTGCAATGGTCAAAAGTATATTTTCCACTAAAAATGAAGCACACGCGAGGACTTTGACACAATTGGTAGCTTAAAGCTAGAAGAATTTGCCCATAAAGAGAATTGTTGCATTTAGAAACAGTAAAGCCTGGAAATAACGTAATGAAAATCGAATCAAAGATTTATATCTTTCTGGGTGTGTAAAAGTCAATCCAGTTCATAGCTCTATTTCTAGACAAATTATTAAATTCTCTAAGTGCTTTTTCAGTTACACATAACATAATTTACCTTTAGATTCTCAAAAAGATAGATTTTCAAGCAAAATTTACGTCTAAATTTTCACAAAAACATTATTTTGTATTTCTTTTAGTGCTAAATTCTCTAACCAAGCCTTGATATTTAAAGTTACACATTAGTTTACGTTTAGATTCTCAAAAAATTGATTCTCAAGTAAAATTTACGTCTAAATTCTCGTATAAACAAAGTTTATGATGTTAATTAAATTTTCCAACCAAGCCAGTGCTTTTTCGGTTAAGTATAAATCTATGTCTATATTCTCAACACTTGGATTCTCAAAAGCAAAATTTACGTCTAGAATCTGGTCCAAACAAATTTTATCAAATAAAAATTGTTATTTTTAAAACTAAATTACATTTTCCAAGCAAACCAGGCTCTTTCGGTTAAGTACACATTTATGTCTATATTCTCAACACTTAGATTCTCAAAACAAAGTTTCTAAAATTTTAATTTTATTCTATGAAAATATGTTAAATTCTCAAACAAAAGTGCTCTTTCAGTTGCATGTTTAGATTTTCACAAATATTCTTATAAATTTATATACAAAGAAACATATATACATATGTACGTTTACGTATGAATTCTTAAAACACAGATCGCCAACAGCGAAATTTACGTCAAGATTCTTGCACAAACAAAGTTTATAATATATAGGTCCTCATTAAATAAAATATGTTAAATTATCCAACCAAGCCAATGCTCCTTCAGTTATATGTATAGATATTCACAAATATACATACATATAAATACATTTAGATTCTCAAAACCTCTCAAAAGCAGAAGTTCTAATTGTTTGTCTTAGAGAAAGTCTAACACACCACGAGGACCAACAAATGTTCTCACTTACAAAATTCAGTGACGGGTGCAACATTCAATGTCTTCAATAACAAGAAGCATTTTTTCTGATTTGGTGTTAGCAACAAATCCACTCTTGTTTGCACTACCATTGATTAATTGTTATTTATCACATGTCTAACACTGCTTTCTTATGATAACCAGGTACCCTTTTATAAAACTATTTACTCAGCATTGCAGAAAGTCAAGAGAATCGTTGGTTTCAGATTACGCGCGTACCTGCTAAGGGACGCTTCATTACAACTTTCTTAATTTTCATTATTATCTAGACCAATGCCGATCTTGTACTAGACTGTAATATTAGATATATTAAACCTAAACAGTACTATACTAAACCACGTAGACCATAGCAAAGCGAAACAGTCCTGTACTGGAAGATTAAATTAGGTTTAGTAAAGCTAAAGAGTACTATACTAAACCACTTAGACCATAGCAAAGCGAAACAGTCCTGCACTGGAAGATGAAATTAGGTTTAGTAAAGCTAAAGAGTACTATATTAAACCACTTCTAACAAGCAAAGCTAGCAGTCCTATACTATACGGTATAATTAGACCTAGCAAAGCTAACCAGTACTTTACCAAACCACTTTGACACAGCAAAGCTAAACAGTTCTATACGAGTCCTAACATTATAATTAGACCTAACAAAGCTAAACAGCACCATACTAAGGCACATATTTGTAGCAAAACCAAACAGGTCTATCATAGACCGTAAAACGTCAACACGAGAAGGTAAAACATTAACATGAATGAAAGAGAATGACTTAAAGAAGAGTCTAAAACAGAACAATGGTTTTCTCATGTGGTAGCCTATAGGTAACATTTGTTATTTCAATTTTTACATCAGCTAGCTAATTAAATAAACATCGTTATAATTAAATAAATATGACTTAAAACTATAAAAACTTTGAACTTTCCAACGTACAAAACACAAATCGCACTGAACAAGGAAATGTCCATCAAAACTTTTGTAGCTACGCATGCGTAGTTTTTCTTGGTGATTTTTCTAATGGGTCCCAAAAATGCAAAAAAAATCCAAAAATGTAGAAAAAGACATATAATCATGCCATGACTACAAATTCTAAGCAAGGTTATCGGAAGATGTTTGAATTTAAGATGTTTTGACAAAATCACAAAAATGTTTAAACGCATTTTGATGACGTCTAAAAATACAACCGTAGGCAAAGTATCTTCAAGCGAGTCTATGATTTTGGCAGTGGAAATAATAAGACGGATGCAGGTGATGATCAAAATAGTTTCAACCTAATCTTAGTACATTGCAGGAAATTATGCAACTTTTTTGGGAAAAAGAAAGGTTACTGTTATTAGACGTTTTCTGTTATAGTTTTTTACTTACAGCAGGCTATCTAATAAAAACTATACTTACAAACCAATTGTGGAATAAGAAAATCACAACAATCAAGCTAAAAGTATCATCATTGCAAAATAAATTTACAACAACAATATAATACCAGGCAAACTAAAAAAAACTAACCCAATTTTTTAATTAAAAATCTTACACTGTATACAAAACAATGTCCGAAAGGCGAACTTAGAATTTGAGATGTCATTTAGTCAACTGCAATCACGTTTATATGGCAAAAACTGGAAGATAAAATGGCTTTCATTCATGAGCTATCCGTATTAGGGCAATTTCATGTTTTGATAGGTTAACGTTGTCGCAGATGACTGGATGACATCTCAAGTTGTAAGTTTGCCCTTCGGACATCGTTTTACGTACAATTTGAGATATGTTGTCTCACAGATTCCAAGCTATATTCTTGTAAACAAGGATAGTTTTTAGAATCACCCGGTACTATAAAATACTAGATTATGAATATTGTGTATTATTGTTTAAATATTACAAATTATTATAAAATATTATAAAACCGCCTAATATACTTTACATGGTTTTCAAGAAAAAAATTAATATAAGATGCAAAATATTGAAAACATTTTATTACAGAGAAAAGTCCCAGTTGGACAAACAACACAAAAACAACATTCGGGATTCCACAACATAAATTTTTTCAAATAAAAAACAGTTCTCGCTTGACCAGCTTCACAATACAAACAGCAATCTATTATGACAAGGACAACAACAACAACAACAACAAAAACAACTACAACAACAACAACAAAAAACGACAACAACGTAAAAAATATAATAAAAACTCAAGCAGACAATTCCATAACATATGCCTGCCATGAAAGTGAAAAATAACATTGACAATTTTAATGCAAAACTTTATCCTGCAGAAACGAGAAAGCTGCAATTTTCTTACAGCTTCCAGCGCAAGAATTCGGTAACATTTCGGCGGGAAGTTTGATTTAAGCAATCATAAATACCTAATCTTAAATGATTTCCTGTGATTGGGACGACATTTTTTGCCGTAATAACACAATTTTGGTCAAAACCAAAACACGGAATGTATGACAGGAGGAGTGAGAAAAGTCGAAGTGGGAATAAAACAAATATTTTATCTTTTCTAAAGCCCGTGGTAATATTACATGCGCCGGCAGGAGCGAGCGAACAAGATAAAGTGGTAGAAAATAAGATGGAAGCAAACTTTGTGAATTATGTAATGAGTCCAGAAGCAATCTAGACTAACTACTTCAGTCCCCTGTGTTCGCTGCTCGTGAGCGAGTTCGGCTCAGGTAATAAGTATACAAGTAATAAATATCAAGCAAAATAACACAACAAAAAACGTCTTCTGGGTTTAAACAGACCATTTTCTATCATAATAAATTGGGCTAAAAAATAAATCAAAAAATCTAATATCAAGAAGTTTTAACAACAGCAATAACATGTATCACTAGTAAGCAAAGCATGGTTATTGTTAGTAAGTGATAGGTCCACGGAAAATATTTAATAGTGTTTCGAAGGAGCATGTAGAATTAGCGTTGATCTCTTGGTGACCGTCTGCAAACTGCAGTAGCCTGTGAACAGGTTATCTAAAGTAGAAAACGGCCGTCACAAAAAAAAGAAAATTACAGGTTATATCAATAACAAGAGTAGCACCAAGGGAAGTTAATACCTTGAATCCAAGGAATTTGCGAGAAAGTCAATAGACACCAGATTTAACCAATCAATGAATTGGCTGATGTGTGAGTCATCCAATCAGACAAAGAGACGATCAATTAGACAAACAGAGTAGATTAAGGCCTGTGGGATTCGTTCTGGCCGAGCGCATGGTGAAAACGGCAACATGAAACGACAGTCGTAAATCAAAATAAAGCCTAAACCACGTTGTAAAATCTTCCAAAGAGAAGCGGCCTAACAAAGGCCATCAAGCCATACACAACCCGAAATTAAACAAGTATAATTGATCCACAAATCTGAATTCCTGTCCGTTCTGTGCGAAAATAGTCGCTAATTCATGTTACGGGATTTGGGATCTGTTTTATTTGTAGGGGAATTTGTGGAAAGTCACCGACAGATATTTAGAGCATTTATGCAAAAATATCATTGTTCTTGCCGAACAAAACGGCCCTTCAATCATCCAGCCTTGCAAGACAGCTCGTTTTGTTAAAATTTTCTTTTAAGCAAACAAGGTTTAAGAACAACAAGATACCATATTAATAAAGTACGCAAGAAAACCGCTACAAAAGTACAGAGTTTAAAAACTAATAAAACGCAAATTTACCGCGAGATGAGAACAAAAATCTTCCCCTAAAACAGACAATGCCAACAATAAAATGGCATGGGTATTTTTAACAAGATATATTGCGTTCGATTACAGAACGCTATGCTAAGCATATTACACAATCTCTGTATCGCTCTCCTTGACGGTCCGAAAAACTGAAACGTCGCTAACACAGTCATTAAAGCAAGCCATCATAACAACAACAACAACAACAACAACAACAACGACGACGACGACAACAACGACAGTAAAAATATTCGGACCGTGTAGCCATTCCGTCTCCATTTATCAACACTATGTATTGGTCCGAGTTACTTACGTAAGCCTACAAACATAAATGTTCTTAGTATATTGGTAATGATGACTTTTTTCGGCCTTAACACCAATTCTAAATTAAATACTAAGGGCCCCTGATTTGAAAATAATTAACTTCTAACTCTTAGCACATGAAAATAGTTATTTGTAAAAATATAAAAACAGAAAAAATTTCGATATTGTGCAGAATTAAGTAAATCAGGGTCATTTAGGGTGAGTTTGTGTTCCCATGTTCCCTTGCTGAAAATGGAAATGTTCCCTCATTGTTTTGCAAGAAAATAATTAATTGGAAATCATTATTTTATTTTATTTAAAATTGATTTATTTTTAACCCCTAAATTAGAAAATCTTGCTTGTTTGTGTTCCCTTGCCATATTCCCCAATTTTAGGCAAGTTCTCCTGTTCCCCAGTACCCCTAAATCACCCTCATAAATAATAGAACTCAAGAAGCAAAATAACAATGAACTGCTTTAAAGCCCATCTACATATTTGACATGCGTAATTACAGCAAATCTAACAATAACTTTCAGCAGAGCATGCGCAGAATAAAGGAGTAAAAACTGCTCAGAGACTTGAGAAATGGCCGACTTTTTTGGCTAGAAGAAAGTAAGAGTAAAACAATCCGTTCAGCAATTCAATCATTCATTCGAAGAAACAAACTGTCTGATCCACAATATCAAATTTAATGCACCGCAGACATTGTATTGTGGGGGCCACATGGGCCTATCAGCTAAAGTGTGATAACACTGGTTATATGATATTCACTGTGTGCAGCCTGATTGGGTGATTGCTGATTGACAGTGGCTTCAAGCAATTTTTACCTGTGTTAAATGTCTTCAAAGTGAAGTAACTCAGCCGGCAAAGCATAAAAAAGTTTAGTGCGAATCTCTGCATATCCTAGTGCTAATCAATAAGCTTAAAGGGGCAATCATAGCAAAGGTGCGCAAATCAGGGTGAATGCATGTTAATCATAGTACTCGGTGACTGTTGGCATCATTTGAAAACCTGATAATCTCGAAGTGTATGAATATGGAAAACTGTAAGACCAGCGGTGTCTTTAATGATCAACCTGATAAGATTATAAGTTGGCTTCTAAATTTAGTCGAAATTGATCGCGAAAAAGTTCACGAAGGTCTGATTTGATTTATTTTTATCGAAATGAATTTCTGTCCTTGTTGGAAGGGCCATGTGGGGGGGGGGTGTATGGGCCATTGATAACAGCGTAAAATGAGGTAAATGCATTGATAACAAGGTAAATGCAGGCATAACTTCATATTAATTCCAGATGTTTAATAGTTTTTTTTTATTTTATACTTTTTTCCGAGGCTCAATGTTCTTAAATTTCTAAGAATTTACTCTTTTGAAACGTGGCAGATTTTTGCGTTGATCAAGTCAGTTGCATCTCCAGTAAATGTTTTATTTCAAACTGTTGGATGATGGTGGTTGCGTGTTAGTTTAAAACAATCTACACATAACAATAGTCAACCCTGAAACTGAAAATTTCCTATCCACAAAATCCGATGACTTGACATCATGACCATTCGTTTTTTAGAGCCGGTCAGCTTACGCTCGGCCTTACAGTCTCAAATCTCTGGATGTATACATAAGGCACCGGCTTATGAAGATATAATGGCAATGCAACGCACCCTACTGTGGTGTGAAATCAATCTACGGCTCATGGATTTTAGGATCAACTATAAACTGCCGTGATGTTTGATCTTTCCGCTATGTTTTCGCGTTCGACTGTAATCATGGCTATAACGCCGTAATCTCACAAAATATGAAGATCTATCAATGAGCTTTCGCCTTACATCGGATAGAGAGAAGTAAGCCAATCAAACCAAATAGAAGCGGAAACACTGAAGTATACAGCATAGACTGGTCTGAAGCTTGCAAAACGGAGATGTAAGGTAATCTCATGAAAAGGCGGGAGGGAAACAGCACGCATTAGCCATGCTAATGACCCGGAAAACACACAACTGAAATATCATTTCATTATTATTAACGAAAACGAGTATGTTTTATGAAAATCCCTGCTTATGTCTGTATGGTATTACGTTAAACAATGCAGTCAGAAAGGCCCGGCTTTTGTGTCGCATTGTCAGAAGATAGTAGAATTGAAACGGCTAGGTTAATTATGGCGTACAAAACACGACATTGCCTTTAACACCTCTCTTGTAATTAAGATGATAAACGACAATTTTCTTCAAGTACGACCATTTTCCTTAAATAACATTGAATTTTATCCGAATATATAAGGCCGCAAATTGAACTTCTGTTTCACTCTCCATTACAATGACATTAAACTTTTCCCAGGTGTACATGTATCCTGCCTCTAACGTATGACATGCGAAGATTAGCTGCTCCCTCACAGTGAAAGACTGGCTCAGAATTTCTTTCCGGCCAAAATAAATGATTACGCTTCGCGAATCAAAAATGACTGCTTCTCCTTTCTAGTCAAAGAATAAAAAGGGGCATTTCTTTGCCAAATCGGTGGGTCGGTTCAAATTGCGAATATCTTTTCTAAAAATAGTTCAACCATAGAACATCTGAAAATTAGGCCATCGAAGAACACTGTGCAAGCAAAAATGTTAATGTTTAGGTTCAGAAAATGCATAACGCGAATGTGTTTCTTTAACATAGCAATTATCTTCTCATATAAGTATCTGGTGGACCAAAAATTACGGTTCTAAAAAATACATTTTTGAGAACGTTTTTTTTTATGGTTCCGAACATTCATCATTTTCCTCCGCATGGAAGTAAAAAATTTATTGCGCATTTATCCAGTGAAATTGTTTTCAATGACTTCCTACAAAGAAAGTGTTCAACATTTGTTGCGTCATGCCGTATCCATCAGGTTGCGTTGTGTGAATTAACAAAAATAAACAAACAGGCCACATTTAAGAGTAATGAAGGGTTTTGTAATACACGATTCATATAGAGATGATAAGCGTTGAATACGTTTTTCGATTTTAAGTTCTAATAGGACTTATACGTAAAATCGCATTCGTGGTCAGTTGATGATTTTAACAAGTGCCATGCCAGATATCGAGGAGCCAATTTAATTGACGCTATCATTATCAGATTGGATTGGCTCTTAATCACACAAAATTAGCATCAATTCCACACATGTTGGGAGCCAAAAATTACACGCCCTGATTGGATATATCCGTAAATTAGCGCTCAGGGTATGGTTACTTGTTTTAAGAAATCGCTTAAATTACCGCAGATGTTTATGATGATAATTTCCTTTTCTTACAAATGTAGCGGAAACAGAATCATAACAGTATTGTTGACTACACCTGCTTTAACTTACAATACATTAAGCACTTTTTACTCTCTGAAACTTCGGCTGGGCTTCAGCTTTCAAACTTTTCTAGCATTACCAAAATTTCATCACTGTGAAAATTTCTTGATGATGGCCGTTTAGGGGTTCTGGGGAACAGAGGAACGTGCCCAAAAATGACTTGGGGTAGATATTTGTAGGAAAGGAAACATTAAATTCAAGGGAGCAATTCAAGGAAAATCTCTGATGGAACAGGGGAACAATCAAGAAATTTTCTATGGGACGAGAGAACACGTTACTCTCGTAAACGACCCTCCTTGAAAATCTCTAGAGAAGACATTTATAAAAAGATTCAAACTGAAAGAGCATTTACATAACATAGTACTGAAAGTTTCTTAGCTTTCTGACGATCTCAGTAGGATTTCAGTTCTACTAGCTTCTTATAACTTAGTTTTTTGGAATTGCAATAGACAATTCAACCAAAGATGGCGGACGGTGTATTACCAATCCAATGCAATCGATTATCGAATGCAGCTTATTTACATTGCTATAGCAATTGAATAAGCTGCTGTTTCGATAATAGAACGCATTGCATCTTGGTCATGATATCCTTTTGACCATCTCTGGTGGAATCATCTATTGAATGCAAGAGTATGTCAACCTCGTTCACAGGGAAATTTCATTCAAAATAAAATTTTATGAACTAGCCCTAGGTAAGCGGTTAATCACAAGCCAAAACGAAAGAAAAAATGTGCTGGTTCGACGCAAAAGTTTATGCATTAATTAAGCACAAAGCTACAAATTACATTAAAATTCCATAGATAAGGCAAATTTTAAAACTTTGATTTTAAAAAGGAACAAAACTGGGTGTAAAGCGGCTAAATTACTCACAAACATTCAGTTAATCAAACGTTAAAACGGTAAATCTGTCGAAGCGTTACATCCTCAAAGGGTGATTTAAAAAATCAATTTTAATCAAGCAGTGGCAAAGTTAGCACCAATGTTAAAGTTTTCAATAAATAATTCAGCAAAATGTGAAAAGAATCTGCTAACTTCGCGTCACAAGTGAGAAAATTGCTTCACTAATAATGAGGAAGCTCCTAGAAATTTCACAACACAAATGCTAAGAATATAACTCGAATTTGCTGGAAAGACGCCACCAGGTGTTATCGGTTTGGGGCGGAAGATTCAAAATTACTCGAAACCATACAGACGATTGTTTATGTTATCATAAAAACGCGAAGAAGGTGCTAAGATATGCATAAATTATATGATAATGATAAATATTATTGGGGAAGCTGTTAACATGCCAAAATGGAGATTGAAACCAATAGAAATACTGCAAATCAACATTTGGTTTTCATCATAAAAAATAAAATGATTATTATTGGAATGATTGAAAACTAATGCATAAATAATGCTGAAAAGTGTCGGCATGCTCTGATAATTTCAAACACTATAATAAAAGCGTTATAATGATTACAACTGGGCAATGTTCCGATCCAGCTGCAAACTCAGGTTAATTTGAAGAGTGATCAAACTTTAAAGTTGATGACTCTGGTGAGAATAAGTTGTGTTCTTCAATAACACAACGATATTCTAGTTTTTGAATAAGTGTGAACATGCGTTAATTTTATTCTAAGTAATTCATTCCTCTGTGCAAAATGGCGGATAAACAAAATGGCGGATAAGCAAATGCAGGTCATATCCATGACTATATGAGTTGCAAAAAGTATAAACTTGAGCGTTGTGAACTACTATGGCCTTCTCAAAATTTTCTCAAAAGCTCCACTAGAAAATCAAAAGTTTTATTTTCGATGTCGTCAGCCTTTTTCAAACCATATACTGTATGCTCTCTCTACATTTTTTTAATGTCACCATATCCTTGTTTAGATCTATGACTAAATCTTACTTTTTTCCTCTGCTCATAGAAATTTGTCTTTCACAGACCAAATAAATTGCTGCAAAAACTGTTTGAAAAGGTCGAGAAATCGTTACAATAATTAAAATCATCATGTGCAGTAGTGCAGAAATTTTCTTTTAATAAAAACTCGATAATTATCAGTCCAAAATCTGACTAACAATTAAAAAACAGCATTGTAAACTTCAGTATTATTTCTCATTCCAGACGTATGTTTCCAGTTTTGAAGACAACAATCAGAGGCCTAGATCCGCAATCTATGTATTCGATCCTTTTGGATTTTGTTGCCGTCGATTCGCACAGATGGAAGTATGTCAACGGCGAATGGTCGCACAGTGGCAAACCGGAGCCCACTCCTCCAAGCCAAGTTTATGTTCATCCCGATTCTCCTAATTTCGGCACACATTGGATGAAAAACCCTATCGTGTTCTCAAAAGTCAAATTGACGAACAAAGAAAGTACAAACAATCAAGTGGTAAGTTATACGAACAATATTAGGAAATTTCAGCAGTGAAAAATGAAAAAAAAGATTATAAATTTTTATGAAGAATTCATTGAAGAACGAAGTCCTGGCTAAACGTGCCCAACATTGGACAGAAAATGTTGAAACTCCCAAAATCATGTTGAGCGATGCTTATTGCTGTTGGGGGAAGCTTCCTGAGCAAAAAATCTAACCAAAATTTCATTTATTCTCGATGATGGATACAATCTCCCGAACCCAAAACCCAAATGACGCTATGTTCTAATCCCAATGTCAGGTGTAATGTTGGGTGAAAAATCGAACCAACGTGCAGACAAATATTGGATTGACCAACTTATTTTCCTCAAGTCGGAATTTATCCTTAACTTAATAAACACAGTAAAAATTGTTAGTATACCTTTTCTGACAATTAAATAAAAATCCCCCAATACCCCCCACCAACTTTTTCAGGGCTGGCCACTCCGATGGATGCAACAAAAGCTGTCACAGAATAAAAAGTATAACAAAAATTAATATACTAAAGATGTGACCTCAAAGAATTTTGGTTATTACAATTATAGCTTGATGATAATGCAAAATTAAATATAACTATTTAAATGCTGTCAACATCTGCAAAGGTTACAAACCCTTTAACTTCGGTATTACATTTATGATATGTTGAAACATTAACAGACTGGAAAGTTTGTAAAATGCGCGGGCAAGTGAACAATAGATTTCTGACGTATTCCTTTGTTTATTTCATTTTGCACGGGTAAGTTATTGCCTATACATGACAAACTTTCCAGTCTTTTCACATAAAAAACAAGAATTTAGCAACATAAAGATATTATATTTTAATGCTATGAATTTTAATTTACTTTCCCAAATCTCAAATAATGAATTTTAACTCTCATGCTAATTCTGTGCCTATACAAAATATTAAATTCAACTCATGAGAATAACCAACAAGCGTGCACAAACAATGCGTATCAATGAGAAAACATTAGTGGAGCTTCTATAGATTAATAAAACAATGGTTAAATGAATGGTTACGAAGTACGAATTCTACATAAAAAAGAATATATTAACTACAATAAATGCAGGAAAACAACATGGATGATTTTATGATGATTCTAATAAGAACACGACAAACATGACACTATTCTTCATGATTTAGCCAAAACAGCCGCCACTTGCAAAAAGAAAGCCGCTCGCATTAAAATCCCCAAAAGACATGTGCTTGCCTTAAGGCCGTTCACACAGTCAATTGAAAAAAGCAATGCGAAAAGCATTCCTGAATAAAGTTCAGGTTCTCTTATTGAAAACTGAATGCATGAATACCTACTAGAACATTTCTGACATTTCGTCTGCAAACATGACAGGTAGAAGTTTTTCTAATAACATTATCATCGACATCGAAAAGGTGATCGACAATCAAGTTATTTCACAGAGTGGTGGCAATACCAGCTATTGCCTTTGACAGTTTAATAGGTTTTTCACAATTCAATCAAAACCGATTCTCTTCGAAGAAGATATTACTGTTAACCACTATTACTGTTAACTTTGCGCTGATACGAAACAACCCACGCGAGCTTTTGAGTAGTTAGGAGTGCATCAGAGTCACACTAACTAAGAGACCGGTCACTAAATATAGCGAGAGGGATATACGAGAAATTGATTTGAAATTTAAAAAATTCAAGGCCCCAATAATATTGCTCAAATATGTTGAAGACCCCCTTGTCAGTCACCTCTTTGTAAGGATTCCCATTTTTGGCGGCAAAAATTTTGCCTACAGGCTTCTAAAAATTGCAAGGCCCCAAATTTTGTCCTCTATCTCCCCTCTCGCCATATTTAATGAGCGGTCACTAAAGTTTCTCTATACTGAAACCAAATGTTCCGTTTATTATTATTCAAGTGTCTCCAGACGCAAGTTTCGTTGAAGAAAAATAGTATACTCTTTTTTCTAAGAAACAGTTGCTGGCAAAGCCTTGTCACATGTGCGAATGAAAATGTTCTTTCAGTTTGGATCATTTAGAGAGTTTTGTTGAGTTTTGCTTCGAATTTTAGAGCTCCATTAGAACAAATTTCCCTAAAGAAATTTTTAAGAAAATTTCAGTACTTTTATGTGTTTAGTAATGCCTTTTTGCCATGCCATGCAGTTTGTACTTTTACGTAGTTAACCACGCCTTCTATTAGGTAGCGCTGTATCATTACAAATAAAATTACAGACATTTTCGAAAAGTTAGGAAACAGATGTATAGTTTCTGAGAGAAAAAACTGTAAAGAAGTGTAAATAACTTTTAAGAGAATTTTTAAACATTCTCTTTTCAAAAACAACTTTCACATAATTTAAACTTTTAAAAACTTCAATATACAACCATCGCTTTTCCGATTTACGACTTCACAGAACCACATCGGCTCGGAAACTCTTTGAAACAAATACCCAACTTCAATCAAAAATAGAAAACAACATAACCAGCAACACAACCAACAATTAGAACAGTTCCATCAATGAGTAGTTGCAGCCTCAAGGAAACCTCAAAAGCTAATTGTTTATTCGTTTTCAGTTGTCTGAGCAGTGATAAAAAATAGATTACTTATGTGCGGACAAAAATTGATGAGCTAACTAATAAATAAAACCTGAAAAGAAACAATGGCTGTATTAAAGAGGTTACATTTAATATTTATATGCAGGCTTCAAACACGCAAAGAAAACTCTTGTTAAGAGCATGGGTTTAACATCTTTTTTCTTATTAGCACTAAAAACAATCATCCAGAGCTTACAATACACCAGCCTGACGATGAAGAATATGATTGAGACAAGCAATCGATCAAGTGTGTGAAAATTATGATCGAGTTGTTTTGATAAATGTTTACTGTCTAATCTGTTGAATTTATTGAGACCATGATGACTTGTGGGATATCAAAATAGCACGTGACGTGGCACTACGTTTCCTGCGTTCAGAGCATTCAAGAACATACACCTCAAAATATATGACAAAGATGAAGTTGCGGTGTTTGAAAAATCACCAAAACTTGACTTTGCTAAGAAAGTAAATTTTTTTTCAGATAACGTGGAGAGGGTCAAATTAATTTTAAAAAGCTTCTATGCTCAAAATATGAACAAATGATGACGTAATTTTGAATTTGAGCTATGCTTTTTCAAAAACTTAATTAATTCAAATAAGAAATAAACGTTTAATTGTTTTCTCGAGTATATGATATTTCTGCATCATATTATAGCATCAGTAACCATACAAAACAATGGGGATTCTCAATAACGTGGTTTATTTCTCATAATAACTTTATTCTATGTATCAAAACCAGGTCGCTTTTAAAATGGCACTATTATTAAGGATTGATGAAATATGCAATATCTTGTACATGGTTGTACAAAAACGAGGCTCATTTTTTTTAAATGCTGCAACTTCATTTTGGGCCCCAAGCATCTAGAGATGACGTGCGTCATCATCTCAACTACGATCGAACACCAACCCCTTGGCTTATGCTATAAGCTTGCAATCATTATCCGCAATTTCAGGGAAAGTTTCCCAAAATCTTTCTTGAGGCTTAGGGACAAAAAGCTGTGGTACTTCGTAAACAAAGAAACCAAGTATTTAATGAATCACCTTAAAAAATTTATCTAAGAATACATCTTAGAAAGCATTGTGAAAACATTAGAGCCCAACAGCAACATGGTAGAATTCAAATGTAGAATTACGTAGAGCAAAAAGTTTACAAATGACAAAACAGATAAGATCTGAACCAAAAATAACTATAAAAGTAGGTATACCTATGCAATAAAAAAAATGGACGCAACACTCAACTAGTTAGTGAGCATCACACTTCTACAGAAATTGAATTCAGAAAACAATAATGCTGTTAAATAGTGGTCTTTCCACGGCATAAAATATAAACAGCAAAACTATAACTAGTACATATCAAGTTTCAGGTGTTTGCTGTAAATATCATTATAATGGGCATCAGGTTAATTTAATGACCGATGAACACAATTGAAATAATCACAAATTTTATATTTATCAGCCAAAAAACATATTACCGAATTTGACCAAATGATAAATGTTTGAAAAAATAAAATAAACAAATTCTTAAGCAATGTGAATGGGAGCATAGGATATTTGCGTAATTCATTCACCAATTGATTTGTTTTGTTTAAATTCATCCAATAAAATCGCAGTATTAATGAACATGTGATAACAATTCTTGGTGTGATTGGTTGATCTCAAAAGGTAAGCAAAATCATGACTGGACAAAATAAAACATTACTCTATGCTGTAAATGGGTCGTTGTGAGTAATTTAAAGAAATTCGTGTATCTATCTTTCAACAGGTGATGTTGAATTCTTTGCACAAATACGAGCCAAGAATTCATGTTATGAGAGTTGGCGGACCTGATCCTGAAAAACGAGTATCCACTCACAGATTTCCAGAGACACAATTCATTGCTGTCACAGCTTACCAGAATGAAGAGGTAAGCTTAGAAAGTTTAAAACATTCAAAATATCAACAAAATGTGTCACAAATATTTTTTTTTTTTGCACGGTTATAGGGATGATTAAAATCAGTAAAATTTGGCCTTTCATTGTGTAACCAGTTTCACAACTTTTGCACGGTTATGGGGATGAAGAACTAAACTAATTATCATGTTTTATCATATTCTTGAAGTACCTGAAAAATATTGAAACTAGCCTTTTTGTGAGTGACCTGGTTTTGATGCATACTGTTTAACAAGAAAGCATATTTATCAACTACAGTTTTGTTTATTGGCATAACTTCAAATACTTGCATTTATCAGGAATATTATTATGATCACGAAGATAGTATGTTACCATAAATCACAAAGACAAAGGTTCTCACAGAATTTGCAGCGTGTTTAAATACTATAGCTCAGAAAGAGGTTTTTCAAGCCATCGTTACGTCACCTATTGCTTGGTTGCTCGTGTGATTAAGATAATAACGTCACCTATTGCTCGCGTGACTAAATAATGACGGTTTCTAAAATTAATTCATGCTTTGTGCAAATGCAGAAATTGTTTTGACTCGCTTGGTAGATATTTGATCGCAAATGACGTATGAATTGCACATGTTTTATAGCTCGCGGCATGCAATTCCGAAACATTATTTCCATTAAAACCCAAAGATCGCTGGTTAGAAATCTCAGCTATCCTTGCCTCAGATACTGGCCATCGTTGCAACCACATAGTAACAAGGGTGCAAGCATACTTATTAACCAAATTTATTCTACATAGTACTGCTGTTTGTTAGCTCACTGGCAATTTTATCTAAAAACAGTACAAAGAGAACCTTTCTTTAATTTAAATTGATAAAATAAAAAAAAACTAAACAAAAATAGATTTCTTCCATAATATACAATCACCTTCCGCTTAAGAATATAACTACGTATACAAAAGAGTTTTTTATTTGAACATCTGAGAAGGATGTTCTGGAAATACTTTGCAAAAAGTCCCGCGTAGATCCGAAAATCGGCATCGTTTAATGCGATGGAAGAAAAATGTCGGCAGCGAGAATCTTTTTAGAAAAACAATTTCACATGTCTTGAGCAGAAGTCCCCTTTCTCTGAAAGAAGCAAGACCATTCAAAATGATTCATTGGCGCTTTTATCAAAACGTTCAAAAAGAGAGAAGAAGCCTTTGATATGAAATGGATAGCAGCGAAGAACATTTTCGCGCACAATGGGCATAATAAATCTTAATAAAAACATGATTAAAACGAGCCGATGAGTGATCGAGTAATAATAACTGTTTATATACTTAAGAGATTTAGACAATCTATGTAATAAGGCAATTCTGGAAAGAAAGGACCGAATTTTCAGAAAAGTGTGCGCATGTCTAAAAGAGCCTTTCATCGCTTTGGGATAAGATCAGTCTTACACTAATAGATTGTACCACAAAGGATGCCGAACGCACAAAATACCAATCCCTTTCGGAGTTAGCCTGTGATACTTGCGAGCCGAGCTGTTTTCGTGGCGCTGATGAGTAACACAGAGTAGTGTCTTATCTCTCTAATGACAATTCTCTAACAGGTAAAACCATTAAGCGATGATCATCAGCGAACGCTGAACAATGACATAAAAAACATAAACTCTCGAGAAAAACAAAGAAAATCCTAAGAGCATAAAGAAGCGCACGTGACACATCTACATATCCATCTGACAAATCATTTGCGGTTCAACGTGTGAGATCAAACGAGCTTTGCTTACTGAAGATGTAATTCACCGGATTTGATAACATGGCACCGAGAGCGCAAAAACTCCCATTGCAACCAGGGCGCGCTAGACTTATGGATGAATTCAAACCTTTCATCCCAGGATAAAGCCATATGGCCCAGTGCCAGAGAATATGACCCACTTAAAATATCGTAATTTCAGGAGGTAAACTGGGGCAGACCTGTGTATTGATTTAAGATATTTCAGCGTAAGTTCATCTTTTTAGTTAAATAAGTTCGTATTAGTTACCCCCTGAAAAATAGAACTAAGATAAGATTTAGTTGTTAATTGAAAATGAATTAGGGAGAGAAAGGATTAAAAACGCACAGTAGCATGGAAGATTAAATTTTGTTAAGGAACCCCATACTATTCGTTCGTTCTCATCTTCAAGTTCATAATTAAAATACGATTTCCTGCCACCACATCTATCTCTACGATTCTACAACGTCCTATTCTACAAGAAACTTTTAATTGAGATCATTCTTGACTTGATGACAATCAATGAAATGGTTTTCAAATAATTTGTCAATTTTCGAGTAATACAAAACTGCTTGTGTGAAAAATTACTACTTTTGACTGTCAGTTAAATTAACAGCAGGCACGAGTGCCACTGTGAACAAATTAGCCATGGTTCTGGCATATAAATGACATGGAAATAAATATTAAGTGTCTTAAAAACATATACAAGCTTGATGTTCTGCTGCAAAGGCATTTCAAATTTTATCGCCAAAAAATTTGTCGATTCTCAACGTCCATACATTGACTTAAATATTGATACAAATTCAGTTAACATATAACCATTGTCAGCTCAAATATTATCAGTTGAAAATGAACTTTCAGGTTTTTCAAAATCAAAAAACTTCTTATCACCAATGTGAACAAAAATGCTGTAATTAGCAAAAACATTCTGAAATCATGTTTTATTTTGTGTTAGCATTCTAAACTAACTGCAAAACAGATTGTTTATGCATGATAATTAATTATTCGCACCATGTAATAACGAGTTCTTCATAAACTCGAAAAACTTTTATAAATTACAAAAGTATGATTAAAACTCCCAAAAAGTAGCAGAAAAATATCACTCAGGAAATAGAGTAGCTAAGTTCATTAAAATCTAAATAGTATCTATTTTAAAATACAGGGTGACCCAAAAAAAAAGACTCCGTTTGCAGAGCTGTAGCTCGAAATCAGCCAGGCTACAGATCTCAAATTGTGCTTAAATAAGACGTCTAAAGGGCAAATTTAGAGTTTGGGATATAAATTCATTTGCGATCCTGTTTGACTATCTAAAACTGGAAATTCATTTTCAGTCTGCATTTTGGCATTAAAACAACATGCTTGCTCCAATACCGACATGGGAGTTTGACGAGTGAATCTTATCCCATTTTAAACTTTCAAGTTGTTTCTCTCAGGTTCGAAATAAATGTAGTTTCTTCAAGTCGATGTAAAATCTCAGGAATTAAGAAATTTTAATTTTCCGTTTTGGACAGGTAAACGTGGTGGCAGATGACTGGATAAAATTCCAGAGTTTGCTCTTCGGACGTCATTTTGAGCACAATTTTAGATTTGTAGGCTCGCAGATTTCAAGCTAAAGACCTACAAACAGATATAGTTTTTTGGGGTCACCCGGGATATTTTGGTGTGCTTTGACAACAACTTAGAGAACTTAGTTAACGAAAATTACCGTATCCAGCAATAAATGGAATATCATACCGTAATTAATTCTATTAAATTTTTTATAAATTTTACTTGAATATTATCAATTGTAAAAACCTTCCTGCAACACTAATTAAAAGTTCTTGTGCTGTATTTGTGAACATGTGATGAACGTTTTGTGATGCAATTGCCTAATCTCAGAATAAACCCACAACAAACCCATAGCTGTATGAAATACTAAATTTTCTTCTCAGCTAAATTGGCATGTAACATTATTTTGTTAAATGACCGTCACCAATTTTTCTCGCAGATTACAGCTCTAAAGATAAAGTTCAACCCGTTTGCAAAAGCATTTTTGGATGCCAAAGAAAGGTAAGCCTTGTCAGTACGTGTAATGTAGTGATATTCTAGTGAAAATGTGGTAAGTATTCTAGTAAATATGTAGTAAGTATTTTAGTAAATATGTAGTAAGTACTCTAGTAACTACAAAAATTTGTGGAAACCGAGAATTAATTACATAGCACAAGATTATTTATCGTGTCGAGCGAGAGTCATTTTGATTAAATATCAAATTACCAAGAAACATCAATATCAAAAATAACATATTTATTCTATGAATAATTTTCGCGAGCATAAATTATTGCATAACATTTCATATTTCAAATTCTACATAAATTGTTACATATCATCATAACATAACTTGTGCTCAGGGATATTAAACATTATATTATTTAGGAAATTCATTGATGATACTAACTTTTTGTCCTCAGGGCAGAGCAGCGTGATATTATTGAAAGAAGCTCTATGATCAATTACAATCCAACATGTAAGTTGAATTTAAATTAAATCTTATTCGATTGTAAATTAATTTAAAACACTATTTCTCATGAAAAATCTCGTCTCCACCACTTTTAAGAATTAAATGAACCGTCCTACAACTGATAAGCCTGATTGGAAAAACCCATTTGATCATCATTTGCAAATCGATTCCATCAAATTTGCAAGATGAGCTCATTAAAATTTCTGTTTTTCGATTTTCAGGTAGTTGCTGTCACCCACCTGGTCCATTCGTCTCACCGCCTCATCTTCCACCACAACATGGAATGGGCCTCCCACCACTTTTACTCCGACCTGAGATGAGAATGCTTGATCCTCACCAATCTCCCTGTCATAGAATCGGCCTCAAGATGCATCGGCATGCACCATACAGAACAATGCATGATGAACCGGATTCAAGGCCTCCAATGTGTAAGTATAGTATTTAAATTTCACAATCCCGGTATAATGCTGTATATAAATAGAAAATGACATATGAAGAAGAAAACAGAAAAACGTTTGAGCAACCAATTGAGTAATTCGTCTAAAATCCATCACATTCCTTTTCCCTCAATCTTTGACCCTTCCACGATTTGAACTTTCTTTTGCAGTAATTTTCCTTTGACCTATCCACCACTTGACCTGTCGTTTAGCCTTTCGATCATTGACTTCGCCATAAAACGTGAATTTTGTTCAATTCAGGTACTTCGCCGTCTCATAGCTGCTCAAGATCGGTTTCTCCGGATAGACATCGGCACATACCAGGCAGGCACCCCATGGACGAAGAGCACATGCAGGCGATAGAATCAATGCGGCATAGCCACCAGCTGCCTGATCACATTAAAGACAAAAGCTACCTAAGAGAAATATCTCGAGGACATCCTTGCGATAGCCATAGTCGCTCGTCACATCCAATGCCATACGTGCATCTGTCACAAAGAACAGGACCATCATACTACAACGGTCACAAAATGATGTCGCAGGTATGCCACATATCGCCCATGAGGGCCAGAAGTAGAAGTCATAGACTGTCACCAGGACCTTATGCTAGCTCGTCACGACCAGATAGTGGTCGCAGAGAATCTCCACATGAGTTTGACGACTCTCCTAGACACATGGGTCATATTTCTTCAAAGCATTGACACCAGAAGTGAATCAATATCAAGCAATAATTATTAACGCATTCTCAACGAACAAGTTTGCTGCAGTGCCTACAGGGACCTGTGTTAAACTTGACGGTCCTTAAACTACTGTTTTCTTACGCAATGCCTCCCAATTTGGTCCTAAGAAATACCCTCAGTCAACAAAATGCCGTGAAAATTACGTAATGCTGCTAAAAAGAAGCATCAGCATAATATGGATCTTAATGCAAATGAAACAAGATAACCGCATTCAAGAAAATAGCTCTGCTCAAAAACTCAAAAATACTACCTCTGAATTGAGATTTTTAGAGAAACAGTAATAGCTAATGACAGTTGTCTGTTACATATAAAGTTAAAAAACAGGATATAAAAACGTTTAAAAAGACAATAAATTGCAAGAATTAAATCTGCAATAACCGATTGCTCACATTTATATTTGCTGCAATACATTAGTATATAATTACATAACGTTAAATACTTGTCCTGGGATTAATATTTAAGGAAAAATATTGCCGAGTGGGGGAAGCAAATTGTAAGTTAACTGTTAATTATTATTGCCTACATAATATTAAAAACAGCAAATCAATATCACTATTAATAGATGATACCAAACGTGTCCCACCCGGAATATTTGGGACACATTTTGGGACACCTTTTTGGGACACCTTTTTGGGACACCCGGAATATTTGATGTTTTGATCAAAGAAATCTCGCACTTGAGAATAATTTTAGCATGGGTTCTTATAGCTGGTTTTATAATTTTAAAGAGTTTTTTTTTCAATTATTTTTCAGCTTGGTTAATTTTTTTATCGAAGAATTTGCAGGGGGAAAAACTCTATATGATTCTATAAAGAGTTTATCGGCATGACTACATGATTCTATCCTGTGTACAACCTTATTATATGTATCACTGTATAAAAGGTTGAAAATTGTATTTGACATTAATAGTTTGTAAATAATTGTGAATAACTTATCATCAATTCTAGTTAAGAATACAGAAATGCTAACAGCACTCATTCATAACCTATTTAATTAAAAAAGCAATTGACAGCTAACTGCATTACGAGAATTAACCAATCAACGTTTTGTTATTTTTGATAATATTGCAAATCTTGGGTGATTTTGTGATCTGGTGAAAAAAGGTTTTGTCTGTCATGAAATTAGCTAACTCTGAAACGTTTCTGGAAAGTTGTCTAATTTCACAAGCTGATCTGAATCAATCCCATACTAAATTCGATAACACCAGACTTGGTGAATTTAACTGATAAAGTTCTCTCATTGGCTCTGAGTCCCATACAATTTGCTAACATTTTGAAATTATCTAATCACATCAAAGAATTTATATCACGTGATCATAAACACTGCAGATTGATTATGCTGTGTTTAAAATTTGAGAAAATCAACTTGTGAATGAAATTCACAAGTCTTACAATTCTTCTATGTCGCACAATAAAGTAATTTATAAGGCACGGAGAACCAGAATTTTGAGTTTAAAAAATGATTTTCATAAATGTGGGACTCAAAGAGGGAATAATTACTGTATTAAGAATATACCAAAACATCATACTCTCGCAAAAAAAAACTTTTCCAGCCTCCATTAAGTCGAGTATTCCCAAGCATGAAAACATTGTTATCGTATTGATAAATGTATCCAGAAAAGCTTTTGGCATTTTGTGAGTAAAACTTTCAAAATGTTCATGTGAATTTAAAAATATTTTGCTGCTAGCAAATAAAGTAATGCTGCAAGCAAACAAAACTTTCTTCATTAATTGCAGACGTTGGTAAGCTGTCAATTGCTTAGACATTAGACTTCGTTTCATTTTGTTGATATCAATATTAGGCACATTGCAATGCAGATGTACAGATTAAATTTTTTTGAGTGATGTAAAAATTCTTGCACTAAAGATGTCAGTAGCTCGCAACAGTTTCACGAAAAATAACAAATAAATTTGAAACCAGTGTTTTGTTGTCTTTTGTCTGCTAAATGATGATGTTGAATTCTTGTTCGTTTCAAAGAGTAATACAGGATACAAAATAAAATGAGTAATCGCTGCATTTCATAAATTTGTGCATTTAATATTTCTGGTATGTCAAGCAAGCTAAAATATATAACAAAATCTCTCCGCTCCAGGAACATTCAGAGCTGTGCAAAAAAATATGGATAATTTTAACATTCCCAGAAATATTTGTCGGATAAAAAAAAATCCCTTGTCAATTTGTCAAACAAACAAATTCCTGAGACTAAATATCTTAAATTATATGCACAAACAATGTCCGAAGAGCAAACTTAGAGTTTGAGATATTATCTATTCATCTGTGACCACGTTTACCTGTTCAAAACATGAAATTAAAATAGCCATAATTCGCGAGATTTTAAGTTAATTTTCAGTCCGTGTTCTGACATTAAAACAACCTGCTTGCTTTAATGGCATTTTTGGGGTTTAAAACTTGAACAGATTCACTTATCAAACTCCCCAAGTCGAAATAGAAGCGATCAGGTTGTCTTAATGTCAAACTGTGGACTGAAAACGAACAGTGGTTTCTTAATAACTGGAAGGCTTACGTGTGAAGGCAATTTTATATTCCACTTTTGGCCACATAAACGAATGACAACGACTGGATGATACCCCAAACTTTAAGTTTGCCCTTCGGACATCATTTTAAGCACAATTTGAGATTTTTGGTCTCACGGTTGTCAAGCCACAGGTCTGCAAACGGGGGTAGTTTTTCTTGGGTCACACGGTGTTCTCTTACAGCACTAGCCTTGCTTTCAACATCGATGAAATTCCATAAGTAAAAAAGGAGTTTAACTCCGATGTCTTTTGAGTCCGTTGAGGGGAGAAAGAGGCAAGAGTTATCATTCCCAATGGAAATACAAGAATAGCTTCGAGACCAGGTTCTGTTTCCGAAAGGTCTCTTGGTTAGTTTGACCCAACAAAATCTCAAAAACCAATGGTACTAAGGGTATTTCCTGTCAAACTTTCCCGGGGACCAAAACGCCAGAAGAAAAGCATCGTTTCTTCAAATTATTACTGACAAAATTGAATATTCTTGTGGCTTATTTCATCATGACAAGATATATTTGTAATTTCATCAATGTTTAACAAATTCATTAAGTAACCTGAGAAGAAACGATTTGTACAGCTAAACAGAAATTAAGTCTCAATAAAAAGGTTGAGGTTGTTCCTTCGCCCATCAAATGGAGTTAACACATCAATTAAAATATAATAAGCATCATAATTAGTAAGTTAAGCTGCTAGATAACTTCCATCAACCTAAATGACAATCCAATTAGTGACTTATCTCAAGCCGAATAGAGAATAAAGCAACTTAGCAAATAGTTGATTTTTCGCATAAAGATTTCAAGTACGGCTACAGGCAATTCAGTTGTAAAGCATAGCTTGAAAAACCATCTACGAAAGGCTAATCTCCGACCAGAGGAATTTTAATTGCAGGATAACGAATCGGCTAAAAGTTTCAAAGGACTTAAAGTTGATGATTTTCAAAGCCAAGACAAATACGGTTATTGTGACTTATTCGCGGTGACAATGCTTCATAAAGTGTTACTTAAAATAACAGACACGAAAATGAGGAAAGTACCTCACTCGTTTACAAAAGCCTCCCAACAAAACAAACACTCGTCTTGATAAGAGTAAAGAAACTCAAAGAAGAAACATATTCAATTATAAAAATCAATGTCTTCTGCTAGTCAATGACAATTTTAAGCAGCGCATGCAGAAGCAATGAGAAAGTTGGTTGGTCTCCAAATGATGCTTACATGCAAACATGAAGTTTTGCTATTTTTGATGCAAACTGCGTCGTATAGAATCCTTACCATGGGACGAGGGGTAAATATTCTTCCAAGATTTTTAAATTTTTACTCAGGAAGTAAAATATTGGCCCTGGTGGTATAAACACACAATGACTGTATTACAAAAAGGGTTTCACAAACACTGGTCAAGTTGATGGAAAACAATAGTTGGAGACAAATTTGTGTGCTTGCCATGATCTAAAAAGTTTTCATGATGCTCAAGTGTAGACCAGTATAGGTACGAAATAAAGTTCAATCAGAGCCGGATAGGACCTTTAGTAAACCTAAGCACGAAGAATGTTCTAATAGATGCTCTGAGATGGTAGGAAACGCCCTTTTGATGTTGAAGATATTTATTTGCTGCTTCTTTTGTGCTAATGACTTAAGTATGTGCTTAGTCCATAGTCAGATCTTCTTGCTTTTATTCTCTATCACTTGCAATTATGTCTCTCCCCCCTTCCCTCTCCTTTTCCACTCTCTTTTTTCCCAGTTGTTCTTATCTCCTTTTCTTCCTTATTATTTTTCCTCAAATTTTCTTCCTTGCCATCTTTAACCCGAAAGTTGGTACTCACCAGCCGAAATATTTTTACTAGGGTTTTTCCCAACTGAAATGGAAGAATATTTACCCCTACACGAAGCAAGAACTTCCATGTAAGACTTGTTCTGGCGTAGCTTGAAACTTCCACGTACTCAGACCTCATTTTAACTTCTCTTCTCTATCTTATACCAACATATTTTATCATCTTATACTACCACCAGGTTGCCCAAAAAAATGTCACCATGTTAGCAAAGCTGCTGAGGAGGAGCTTCAGTTCATATAATTCTGGTTTTGCTAAAATTTCATATGAGAGGCGTCGATTCATAGTTTGGTACCTTGCCAGAATCTACCAAATAATCTCTCAGTTGTACTCAATGAAACAAACATTGGAGATTTCTGGCTCTGAAAGGCTCTGAAAAAGTCATCAACGTTTTGAGGCAGGGATTACTCAGTGGATTTTGGCAGACAAGGTATCAAACTTTAAGTTGGAGTCTCTTACATCAACGTCAAGTATTATCAAAACTAAAGCTTCTCTATGTCAGCTTTGCAAACGTGGGAAAATTTTTTGATTCACTGGGTATTTTTATAGTTAAAAAGACTACACTCGTACAACATAAGGCTAAGTAAAATTGCATCAAACCAACAAACTTAAAAACTACACTCTTACAACATATGGCCAAGTAAAATCGCATCAAACCAACAAACTTAAAAACTACACTCGTACAACATATGGCCAAGTAAAATTGCATCAAACCAACAAACTTAAAAACTACACTTGTACAATATATGGCCAAGTAAAACTGTATCAAACCAAAATATCTGTGTTTTCAAAGATAACGAACAAAATTCCTGGTTAGCCCTCTTTTCTAAGCAACATCCAAAACATACACTTTGAACAACAGCTTTTCCGTACTTCAACTACAAATAGTTTTCCACCACATTAAATAGATTTCCTGTCCCGTCCTGTCCTGTCATTAAACCAAATAAATTCATAATTACATGAAAGAAACACGCGACCATTAATGTTTTAAAATATTAGAAGATTTTTTCAAAACCAATTAAGCTACAGTAAAAAGCGCACTCTTTGTTCAATTAGTAATCACGACATTTTTTCAAAGTTACTAAAAAATCTCCAACAACATAACAGATGCTTAATAACAATCTCCAACAACAAAATATAAAATAATTTCACATTTCGGACCATTGTTGTTAAATTACCGAATGAGCCAGAACATAATTTCTGTATTTGTAAAATTTAATAAAATCAACCAATATATTGATTGGCGCAATCCAAATGGTGTCTCTAAAATAAACTGATAATTCAGATGCCTGTTCTAACTAAACTTCCGTAAAACCTTTGTGAGAAGAAGCAAGAAAAAAAATTTATCGTTAAAAACATTCTGTCTGCGTGTAGTGCCGTGTACGGGGACGTCCTAAATTACGGGGACGTGGCCCAGCTGTAATATTATCGATGATCCCAAATCCTGGAACCTTCCTTCTAATTAGACCCTTGTCTGTCAGCCGTCATTTTTACACAAGCCAAGGCCACCATTTTTTCCATACAACTACAGGAACACACAAACACAAACACACCATTGCAGTTCATCGTTGAAATACAACCACGTGCCAAATTTTTTTCTTCTCCGCAGTGTGTCCAAAATACGAACAGATATCCAGGGCAGACTACATTATTGGAAAATTTCATAATACGAAAAAAATTCATAATACAAAAAAATTTCATAATGCGAAAAGAACTAGATTTGCAAGTGCTGTGCAAAAAACGGGAAATTTACACCCATTATTGAAATTTGGTTCAGATTTCGGTACCCAATTATTGGAAAACTTTGTCTTTTACAAAACTATTCCTGGAATTTTGAGGTGGAAAATCGACACAAAAGTGTGGCATGTTCCCATATGTAAAATTACTTAAGTGCCCCACAAAAATATTGTGGATGAGCTTTAGATTCAATATTTCTGTTTCTGATTGCATTAATAATTTGTTTTAAAACATTAGCTTGAAGTTTTTTTTTACTTAAAGTTTTATTTTTAATTGTTTTAAAAAATATTGTCTCAAATCTTTAATTCAGCATATCAATATATTAAAATTTAATTACTACTGGAAGGGAAACACCAAAAAACATTCCAAAATGTTTATCTCTGACTTGGGCAAGGAAATGAAAATCTCATGAAAAATTAATGGCATGACTCAGAAGCAGTTATGTTGAATATTTTGATTTTATCAAAAAACCTACTATCCTTAGTTGTAGCTAATTTAAAACGTAAAATTGTAATCCATTAATGTTGACCTCATATAAATTCAGCTCAAAGTTAATAAAGTCAATCCAGAAATTCAAAAGCAACAGTCTCGCTGTTTGATGATTATGCCCATTAGCAAAATCTTTGCTTTTGCAAAAATATAAAATTTGAACTTTCATTTAGTGTGATTTAACAATTATTCAGCAGTTGAGTTTGCAAAACAAGGTATCGAAAGTTAAGTTAAAGCCCCTTCAATAACAATCATGAAGAAACACAACTATCAGTAACCAATCTCCTTCACAGCAGCTTTGCAAACTTGTAGTCTTTTGGGACATCCGGTAAGTATATCTCAATTAACTATGTATACAGGATGCCCAAAAAACTATCCCAGTTTGCAAGGCTGTAACTTGAAATCCGTGAGACTAAAAATCTCAAATTGTGCATAAAACGACGTCCGAAAGGGAAACTCAGAGTTTGGGATCAACTGGAAAATAAAATAGCTATCATCCATCAGCATTAAAGTAAAAAAAAACAAACATTCGCTTCCAGTCCTATATATAGTATATCAATGAAATAACTATATAAATGTTAAACAAAACTTTAGAATGTTGACACTTTGAAACAACTTTGTAAAAAAATCAATTTTGTTAAACTATAATGCTTCTGATACAAATATTTCACATGGCTTGATGATATTTTCAACAATAATGATATTTACGAAAGCAACAATGTCGCACACAATTTCGGGATAAAAAAGTAAATGCTTCGCGATTGCACAATTAAATTTTGTTGTAAAACAAAAAACAACTTCAAACTTGAATCAAATCAATGAGATTCTACCCACAAACATATCGTGAGGAATAAACATGCTTATCAAAGATATGAAATTTCTCTATGATACGAGAAACAACAAATAACCGCAGTTGGATTATTTTCTCACATCATAGCCACGTTACATCATAAAGAGCAAAACAGAGGAAAATGGTTCACAAAATTCTAAAAGTTAAATAGGAAAACGTTCTGCAAAATTGAGTTCAACATCAAAAACATAGAACATGTTCACAAAGTAGATTTCTCCAGACACATCAAAAATCTTCGCATTTCTTTTGGACTTAAAACAGCTCTTCGGACAATTCAGCAAATTTTAAACACACTTTCTCTAAGTACATGTATAAATAGCTTACTGTTTGTCTATAAAGCAAAATTCTAGCCGGCACGAATCTATCATAAGTTACGTTTGTTTGAAATCTAAAATTCAATGAACAAAATCTTAGTTCCTTAGATTCGGGCATGTTGATTCAATTCCGAGGCGGTAACTCAAAGAGAATATATCATTTTCATATCTTGAATCAAATACAATTTATCATCTGGTTTGATGAAGCAAACAACAGCAAAGACTAGTTTAAATTGAAATATACAAAAACAAGCACATCATCTCTTGTCGATTTGATATACAATTTTCACAACCTTATGAAATCAGTTTTAATAAAAGCATTCTGCTAAGCCTCTTGAAAAGTAAACATAACAAGACACCTGTGTGATAGGATATTTCGATTACATCACAAAATGGCCGCAGTTGTGATAACGAGAGAATTGAGCGCTGTCATACTCATAACTAAGATAAATATCTTGATCCATTTTCTTCAAGTTCTCTTTGTAAAGTAAACCAATTGCGGCGAAATTCTTCAGATGATAACGCAATACATCAATGTGCATTTTCACGTTTGCAAGTTAAATGAAAATGGGTAGTATCTTCAGAACTGAAGTTGCTTTAATATCAAGTGTTGCCACCGTGCAATATGTGACGTGGATGCACAGATTTTTCTGCTGCGTGCACCGTTTACACGGTGTTGGTAGAAAAAGGAATCAACAAAAAGTGTTCTGTTCGTTTTGCGCTCACACAATGCGAGTACGAATGTTCCGTTAACACAACACATAACCACTTCTGCTCGCCAAAAAATGAATGTGCGCATTCATCCTACAAACAATTGACGTAATTTTGATAAAGTAGCGCCAAATTCTAATTATTGCTCTTTTCAAAATTCCAGCTAAAATCTTGAAATTCTCAAAGTGGGCACAGAAAACTACAGCAGACTACTGACATTTCGACAGGCACTTCATTTCTGTGCTGGTATAAAATTAAAGCTCTCTTAAAACAGGTACAGAAATTTTACCTGATGATAGAAGGTTAAATACGAAAGCAAAACAATTAAATATATATCTTGCAACAAGTCCTTGCTTGACAACTAGCTTAAAACAAATATCCAAGAAGAAGAAGAAGTCGTGACCGTTTTTCGTTTCATTTCATTTTAATTTTTTAATGCATTTAACACAGGGAGGGTTGCTCATTCATCCGAAGTTGATTTACAAGAGGCCCTCCTAACTTTAATAATTACAGAAAATATTAAAAGTTTGCCCTAATACTACTTAGCCAGTAAAATGTTTAGCTCAGCACTGCCTGAAAGTAATCATAATTTTAAGCCTCATTACTTGATGAGTGTACAGCAGCAGAGGTTATTGACGTGGAATTTTGTTTAATATGCAGAAGGAATCTTTCAATCCTTTCATTGCATCTTGCCTCCTGTTATGTCTTCGATTTTTTATATTTTCCATCGATTTATTTGTGTTAACAAAGGGTGAAATCAAGTCAAGAGAAGTCAAGAGAAGACAACGTGTTACTGTACAAGAGCTACAAACAATATAAATTTTGTTATTCAAACCAATCTACAGTACAACATCAAAATTATTGATAGTGTATACACATGAATACTGCGGATGGCGCTAAAAGTCAGTTGGAAGAGCATAGACCTCTATACGCACCCGAGGGTGACAGACAAAAGAAGGGTTAAACACAGGCCGGAAATTATGCCGGGCATCCAGAGCTAGCAGCAAGCCAATTCATCGTGGTGCCCTTCTTCGCCAAAGAAGGGCACCACGAGGCGGGGGAGAAAACGTGCAAACTTTGTGGACACGCTGCCATGTGAAGCGAGACATGCAGTACTGCAGAACTGATGACCCTAATGCTAGACAAGAAAGTGTGGAGAGGAGTGATCCGCAGGTCTTGAGTTGGCGTTAGAAGGCTCTCGAAAGAAGCGGCCTATATATTTATTGTAAGCGGGTTTATACTGTAAATAAATGGTTCCCCTTAATAATGTAATCTTCATCTGAAAATGAACTCTTACATTATTGGCTTGGAATCAGTGAATGCAGCTTTAATATTCTCATAACATTTTCTCAGGATTAAAATAAGATAAAATCTCTGAAACCCAAACAGCTCAAATTAGATTCAAACAAACTTTAGTACATAAAAGTATAAACAATTGTGATATCACAAAAAAGCCACCTACTAAAATAATGAGACTAATAAAAAAAATTCATTTAGCCCTAGCCATAAATGAAATTGAAAATTTTAAATATTCATTGATTCAAACAGTAAGGTTATTGAAGCCTATCGTAAGTGCTTATGTGACATAAACAATTTGAGTCATTCTGTGTAGCCCTGTCAGAAGCATCCAAGTTAGCTATTCCTGGTGGTGTCCTGTGTCTTTCTTAAATCAGACTAAACATAGCTGAGCTCTTTCAGAGTAATCTCTTATCAGCAATTCTCTGCTAAATAATGTCGGAATGAATAGGCATATTGCCAGCTGAATTTATTCACAAAACTAAAATTACAAACAAAAGCTACGTCAGTATAGTTTCTAATTATCCTATTGGTTTTTCCTTTAAATCCCATGTGTTTATAATTGACTGCAATACAGCTGCAAATTTGAAAGTTGCCACCCCACAGGGGTACACTAGGCCATCATGAATTCAGAAAATACGGAAATACCCGAAGGCCCAGTAACTACGGTGCCAAATACGTTTAGGGCATCAGTTAAATTCATAGTGCCACAAAGCCCAAACCACTGCTAGTCCGCCCCTTCCATCTCAGTACATTTTATGCTCAGTTATGCATACAATTATTGTGTATGTTCTATAGCTGCGTTTTGAGGTTCGCCAATTAAATCACAAAAAGCTATTACATGATCATAAAAGTTGCAAACTGATTCATTGCTTGCAAAATGCAAACAATTCAACTGATGAATTAAATCTGAAATTCTCCAACTCTCGATTAGCAACTGGATGTAAAAATTATCGTTATGGGCTTTAAGAAACGTAGGTAATTGTCCTCCCCCGCATACCTTTTGTCCCTATACCCGAAGAGAGGATACACAAAACTCCACGGGTACAGGAATACTGAAATTTAAACAGAAATTTCAATTCTCTCTGTGATTGGTTTATAGAAAATAAGCTAAGTATTCACCTTGGTGAGGATAAAACAAAAAGTATTCTTTTTGCACGCAATAAGAACAAGAACACAAACAAACTAAACATAAATAGGGAGGACATCCACATCAAACAACACTCACAAGTTACATA
>JAYJMH010088858.1:0-124285 GCA_036873815.1 Phacellophora camtschatica | reverse complement strand
TTGGATACTCCTAAAAAATGGATAAGTTTAATAGTAAATTCTACTTTTAAACTCAATCTTTTTTAGGGGGGATTACAAATTAATACAGTTTACAATTAAAAAAATCACCAAAATACCCACCATATCTGCAATAAACTCACCAACTCCAAAGAAAAAATATTCATTTCAATTGATGAATGTCGCAAAATAATATACAATACATAAATCTTAAGAAAGTAATTTTCTAAGAAAATAGTTATTTGGCACCATTACTGACGTTACCTTTTGTTTTCATAGCACATTATTAATCTTGTGAATTATCTAATTGTTTACTAATACTCAACTTTTTAACAAACAATTCTAAAACTTCACTTTTTCAAGTAACAATCATCTAAAATTTTCTAAATTACTACTTGATTTTAAAAAAATAACATAATAGGTAATACTCCTCAAAACTACAAAAGATTGGAAAACCATGATAAGTGTGCCGAACAGTTTAAACTTTTTATTTTATTGATAACTAATAATTATATTAGAGATTGCGATATGCTTACATCTGACAGCTTTATAGAAATATGTATTGACTGTTTAAAATCATTCTCATTTTTTGTGTTTTATTTTGCTTTGATAATAATTATATGGTTTTGCAAATATTATAGAAAAAGAAATTATCCTAAAGCAATATCACAACCTATGCTACCTAGTGAAATGCCTTCCCCAAGTAGAATAGTGATAAAAAGATTAGCTATTTTTCGAAAAAAGAGTATTGAATATACCAAAAATTGTTTAAATTTTTTTCAGTATGATAACTTGTATCGTATTGTTGCTCTATTTGTTACGGGAATTAAACTTATTTACGGAATTAGAGGAAACGGATGGGATTATCTGAGGTCGTTTAAGGTAGCATTCATATGGTACATGATAATAATACCATTGCCAGCTGCATTTATGCCACCAGTATATCATACACAAATTGCTCCCAGCGTCCACTTGCTTACAGCAACCATTCTATTAATCTTAATCAATGCTCTCGGTGACATGTTATCCATTAACGTGACGGTACGGGTTTTTGGAAACGCACTTAGACAAAACAAAATTAGAACAATAAAAACCAAGCATATAAACTTAAAAAACCTCATATATTCAGAAGTATTATTTTGTTTAATTATTTTAAAAGATCTTTTTTATGCTCTGTTTTTTTTGATTTTAGTACTAATGGGATCTAGCATAATGTTTGGCATTCAAACTGGTGAATATTCTTTTTCGTTGGATCAAAATACACTACATTTGATGATAAACAGTGCACTAAATTTCGATCGTCTATTTGGTGAACTCTATTGGTTTTCTAATAACTCCGAAACCTTTTTGGGACAGCCCGGAATACCTGGTATGTTGTTTTTTAGTTTAACCACTTTCCTTCCTACTGTGTCTATATGCCTTTCAGCCATCATTTGGTTATTTGTACTCCCAATTAGAATTCTTTTAAATCATGCCTTAACAAGGCTCAATAAGTGGTATTCTTTATTTTTTTCTGAATTAGCTGTTTTTACAATTTGTGCTATCACATTCACAATTACTTCAATTGATTACATACGCCTTTATTCTTTCTTGATAACCACATGAACTATTCTGAACCTCATAGCTGTTGGTACAAACATATTTCTTACAGCAGACAAATAAAAATACCAAATTCTGAATAATTCAGAGCTCTTTTCACTATCCCAATGATCAAGTTTTTTTTCTTGGTAACTTTCCCAGTTATTCACAAAATTTTCCAACCAGTGTTCAATGGTAAGTCTATAATTGCTGGATTTGTGGGTGAAAATTTTTTCTACTTGGCAGTTGCATTCCTCAACAGCTCCCGTAATTTCTGCTAGAGAAGGTGCGTACCCTCCCTGAAAAATATAGCGATCTATCCATCTGTTTGTAGGCTCTCCACTCTTGGCTGCAAGGATTGTATGAATAACAGCTCTGCCTCCGGGTTTTAGAAAAGAGCATATTTTATTAAAAAAAATCTTGTAATGGCTAAGACCAACATGTTCCATCATTCCAATAACGGCAACACCATCATAGTAGTTTTGCTCTTCTGGTGTATAGTCAAGATAGTCTTTAAATAAATATTTAATTCTACTACATTGTTCTTCCTTTAATTTTTTAGAGTCTATGTTGATAGCTGTCTTTATTTGTTCTTTGGCAATTGTCAAACCTGTATACTGGACATTTGGGTGTGTGCTTACAATTCTTCTAGAAAGACTCCCCCAACCACATCCAATTTCAAGAATTTTTGAATCAGTAGATGCAAGTTTCATCCTTGAAATAACTGTGTCAAGTTTTCGCATTTGAGCATCATATAATGTTTCTTTAGAATTACTAAAAAATGCACACGTATAAACCATTTCTTTATCTAAAAAGATAGAGTACAAGTCAGCATCAACCTCATAATGACGTTTTACAAAACGTGTAAAGTATTTGGTAAACATCTTTTGTTTCAATAAGTACGATAAACCCTTAATATTATTTCTATAGATAAAGTATCTAAAAAAAAGTCGATTTTTATTTTGGTACAGCATCTCAATAAATTTAGTTAACTCACCTTTTTTCAAATACCATGACCCTTTACGAAAAGTATCTCCAGCATGAAATGACGGAGACAATAGTATTAACATAGTGTTTATGAAATTTGGTGGTGCAAGAACAAAGTCATAAGATTTATATTTAGGGTGATCTTCACCTAAATCATGAAAGTCGATTAATACTGATTTAGTCGGCACCATTAACGGGATAATCTTTTTCAATAGAAAATGAGATAGAACCCATGCGGGAGGGGAATAAGACTGCGGTCTATTATTTAAAGTATTCATAATTATTAGTTATCACTATTCACGAACTCATAATTGCCTCCATGGGGTGTTTGGCTAGTAGGATTTCTTTTAGCATGGTGTCGCCGACTTGGGTGTAAATTTGGGTGGTGGTGATGCTTTGGTGACCTAGTAGGCGTTGCACAAATCGTATGTCCACCCCATTATTGAGTAGATGAGTTGCGGTGGAGTGGCGAAGCATGTGAGGGGTGATACGTCGATTGAGTTTGGCAGTTTTTCCTGCTTCTAAGACGAGCAAACGAATATATTGAGTATTGGCTTTATTACCCCTTGGAGTAATCATTAAGTGGTTATGATCGGTTGCTATCTTATCCCTTATCGCTAAATAAGTTCTCAATAGTTTATGCAAAGAGCTACCTGTTAAAAACACCAATCGCTCTCTATCTCCTTTACCATGAATTCGGATTTTACTTTCACTTAAATCTAAATCGCTAACCTCTATTGAGGAAAGCTCTGCAACTCGTATTCCTGTAGCAAAAAGTAAGTGCAGGGAGGTAAGAGTTACGAGTTGGCGGAATCTATAAGCACGATTTTTCATCCATTCATCACATACTACCGATAAACTGTCGTGATTTATTGTTCCTAACTGAAATAGCGGTGAATTAAGAAGTGCTTTTAATTCTTCAACATTCAAGCCCCTTGGTAAACGATTAGGTAAACGTATTGAGTGGTTGAGTTTTCTAAATGGAGATTCATGAATAAGCTCTTCACATTCAAGCCAACGAAACATGGTTTTTATACAAGCGAATCGACGTTTTGCACTGGATTGTTTAAGACCACAATGGTCATACAGATGTTGCAAATATTTTTTTAGGGTAGCACGATTAATATCATCAATATGACAATCTTGTCCTACAAAAGAGGTGAATGAGTCTAAGTCAATTTCATAGGCTCGCAATGTATGCCCTGATAATTTTTTTATATTCTCACAGTAGCACAGAAATTGCTTGGAAGATTCTAATAATCGCATTTTTTCTCCTAATATCTTTAGTTGGTTAAAATAAAAAGTACCTCTATTCATGGCTCAACTAGAATTGATATAGGTACCTAAATACTGTTTTGACTACCCTATCATGGCTTATTCGCACCATAGACCTCATATTCTCAGATGAGAAATATTTCCTTATTTCTCAATAAGCGATTAGAAAGCTAAGAAGTAGTTTTCAGATGATAGCAAAGCTTGGTGATTGTTTTCATAAAACACTGTTAATTCTGATACTTGAAATATCATTGTAGGTTTTATGTTTATCCAGAAAGGATAATATATTATTGCCCACTCTATACCATTTAGCGATGGATGGGCTTGACAAAACAACTGAAATAGAATTTATTACCAGTCATTTAGCTGTTAAAGAAATTATGCAATGGGAATCTGGTTTGATTTAGTTTGATTCTCATTGTTTTTAGAGTATTCTATTAGTTCTGGAACAAATCAGAATGAATAGCAACACTCGGTAACCATGCAAGGTGTATTTACGATATTCAGATTCTACCCCCAAACTACCCACCTTCATTCATTACATCAATCATCCTACATCACCACAAATTTGAATTTGTTTTTTAGCTCGGCTGATGCTGGTGTAGAGAAGTGGTGGAGTGAGCCAAGAGCGTTGTTTTTCTGAGACTTGACCAAGCCATACTAGCACATTATCAAATTCAGAGCCTTGAGTTTGATGGACAGTCATTGCATAGGCAGGTTCAATATGTGATAGTTGTTCTAATGGTAGGGTTTTATCACGATTCACAAAAACAGCCTGTAAGCCTGCTTGTTCGGTGCTGATAACAACTGCCCTATCTCCATTATAAATACCCCTATGTGGGTAGTTATATCGATTGATTACTACCATTCCTTCACATAGCATTGTTTCCTGCGAGATGACTTGGTGATGATATAATCGTTGCTGTACAAGTTGATTTAAGGTTTGCACGCCATGTCTATCATATCGCCATGGGCTTAAAATCACTCGTTCCATTAGCTCAATATAGTCCTGCTGACCTTGCAATGGATAGAGCGGTACCAAATAACGATCTACCCACTGAGTTAATGTCTCAATCATTTCCTGAGCATTCGCCGTGAGTCGATGCGGTAAAGGCAATTCGCTTGATAACAGTTGTCCTTGTTTGGCTAAATTTGCTAACTGATAAATTTCACTGGTATCGGTAAAGCGATGTTGTTTATGAAGCTCAACATGGGTTTGTGGATAACGCTGAATAAGATTATTTAACACACCTCCAACGCCAATGGATGAAAGCTGGAAAGGGTCGCCCAAAAGTAAAATATAGCTATTAATTGGAATGGCTTCCATCAGTTCGGCAAACAACTCCCATTCAAGCATCGCCACTTCATCAATAACATACAGTTGGTAAAAGAGTAAATCCTCTCTATTAAAATGTGGCTTACCTTGAACTGCTTTTTTTAATAGGTTATGAATGGTTAAACAATGACAAATACGGTTTGATTGTCCACTACCATCTGCGTCCGCAAATTGTTGTTTAATTCCTTCGGCTAAACGACTCACCGCTTTTCCTGTTGGTGCACAGAGTACGGTTAAGAAATCTGCTTGTTGATTGATGGCTGAAATCAAACGTAAGGCAGTAGTTGATTTACCAGTACCTGCCCCACCAGTAATTTGCACAATATGATTGTGCTTCAACTCCTGAAAAATTTGTTGTTGCGAAGAGTCTAAATCAACTAAATTGGGCAAATCTGGTAGTTCAGGTGATTCTGGATAACTCATAATCTGTTCCACTTGGCTATAAACCACCATTCGAGCAACCCAGTAACGTTGCAAAAATAGCCGTTGTTGATAATAAACTGCTGGAGATACCTCCGCAATGTCAGGCTTGAATATATCTTCATTAATGGTTAGATAATTCTCTGGCTGCATCACTTCAACCACTTCAAATATCTTTGGGTGGCTATTGATGATACTTTCTAATTGACCCATTGACACTGCTGATAACTGAACCACTTCATCCAATGCCAGACTATCTTCGCCATTCATCGCTTTATTGATTAACAGTTTCAATAACTGCACCATCTGATCACGATCAACATCCTGCTCAGGAACATCTACTAACAATTGAATAGCAAGGTTTTCAGCCAACATCAAGTTATTACTTGAATGGTTAGTTAAGTTATTAGTACGGTTATTCGTACTATTATTAATTAAGTTGTTATTCATCGCGATACTTAATGTGTTTTTGAATGTTTACAAAAAAAGAGGAGAGTTTAAGCTATTCATAGTGATTCATGAAAAAGAAACGGCAAGAACGCTGACATTCTCAATCGTCTATGGTATAAATATTTGGTATTCTTGTCTTGATAAGCGTTATTATAAGAATCTTAACCTCTATTTCTTACCGATAATATTTTGCACTACACTTCCATTTATATAAATTATTATCTAACAAAAACATAGCAAAAAATACGATAAGCACACAGCATAAACAAAGACGAACGATGCAAAACAAAAACAAAACACAAGCAATAACACTGTCAACAAAGGATTCTTAAGTTCGGAGAGTATATCATAAAAATTCGAATAATCCCACTAACACTTGTAACAACTAACATCACCATTTAAGGGTGCCTTAACAATTTAAAACTAAATATTTTATTTTTCCACTTCACTATGAGTAACAACTTACCGATTAAAAACACTATAAACGATAACACCTTAGACGATACGGACTACCAAATTCTAAGATTGCTCCAAAAAAACGGTCGTTATACCAATACCGAGCTTGCTGAAATTGTAAACGTCAGTCCAGCAACTTGCCATCGAAGAGTTCAAAAGCTATTTCAAGATAAATACATCCTCAGTATCAATGCCAGAATTGACCCACAAAAGGTAAACCGAGAAGCCTTAGTATTAGTTGGGGTAATTCTTGATTCGGCAACCACTGAAAGTTTTAATAACTTTGAGCAAGCAATCCAAAAACTGCCAATGATTATTGATTGCTACCTTGTTTCAGGAGACTATGATTTTTTCTTAAAAATTCGTGCTAAAGATATTAACGACTACAACCAATTACATATTGAACACTTGCTAAAATTACCTAATATTCGCCAATTGAGAACTTTTTTCTCAATGAAACAACTATTAGATAATAACTTACTCGACTTTTAAACCACTCTCTACCACCTCCCTACTTCAAAGCACCACCAAGAGTACAGCCAATATGACTTTCAAAGCTATCGGCATCACTGCCACAACTCTCAAAGATACTGCCCTGCAAATGGTAACGCGTCTAATTGAGTTTATGCATGAATCCTACCCACAGATTAAATTATCTCTGGATGAACGCTGCCAATCCTGTAATGAAACTTATACCATCCCAACAGGAAGTTTAGAAAATATTTGCCAAGAGATTGATTTAATCATCTGCATTGGTGGTGATGGCACATTAATTGAACTCTCCAAAACAACCACGCCATTAGAACTCCCCGTACTTGGTATCAACTTAGGCACCTTGGGCTACTTAGTTGATATACTACCCAATCAAATACAACAAAAACTCAGTGCTATATTAAAAGGCGAATACTGGATAGAGAAAAAAACCATGTTATCAGCCGAGATGTACGCACCAGACTCACAACTGAAACAACCCATTACATCTACAAACATTGCTGCCCACTCAACCACAAATGAATTTATCGCCCTCAATGAAATCGTCATTCAACGCTTTAGTTACGATAAATTGATTGACTTAGAAGTCTTCGTTGATGGAGAATTCTTAGTCCGTCAACGTTCCGATGGTCTGATTATCAACACCCCAACAGGTTCTACCGCTTATGCCCTCTCCGCTGGAGGAGCAATTATTTCACCCAAAAATAAGGCTATTGGATTAACACCTATTTGTCCCCATACACTCAGCTATCGCCCTTTAATCCTCAAAGACACCTCAATTATTGAGGTAATCACGCATAATCAAGATAGCGAACTCAAAGCGGATGCCGTCAATATAAACACCGTCCAAGTGGGTTATCGAGTGCGTATTGCCAAACATCATAAAAAATTTTTATTGGTGCACCCTCAAGATTACAGTGAGTTTAAAACGCTGAGAAGCAAACTCAGATGGGGCTAGTCTGCTCCCATTGACCTCCCTTTGAGACTTCCCTTTGACCAATTATTTAATATGCTTACTTACCTATCCATTCGCAATCTTGCCATCATTGATTCACTAAAACTTGAATTTAACAGCGGTTTCAGTTGTTTAACAGGTGAAACAGGAGCAGGAAAATCAATATTAATTGACGCACTCAACCTCATTTTAGGTATGCGTGCCGATTTATCATTAATTCGCCATGGACACGACAAATGCGAAGTTTCTGCGGTCTTTAATATCGCTAACAACCCTGCCGCCAAACAATGGTTAATCGACAACGAAATAGCCGAAGATAGCGAAGAGGGCGAGGACAGCAATGTCTGCATTATTCGGCGACAAATTCAACGTAACAACAATGGTAAAAGCCTCTTAAATGATGAACCTATTAGCCTAAAAAGTTTAAAATCATTGGGAGAACGGCTAATCAACATTCACAGCCAACATGCCCACATTGCCCTACTCAGTGAAAAATCCCAATGCCAACTTTTGGATAATTTTGCTAAAACCGCCCCACTGTTACAACAACTCAACCAACACAGCAAACAATTCAAAGAACTATACCAACAACGCAACCAACTCACCAATACCGACAACATCGGGCAACAATTACAACTCTTAGAATTCCAACTCACCGAATTTCAACAACTTAACCCACAACCCGACGAGTACCCCAAACTCCTCGCCCTACATACCCAACTTGCCTCATCAGAAAGTTGTCAGCAAGACTGTCAACAAGCACTCAACCAACTCAGCGAAGGGGACTTTAACAGCACCTCACTATTAAACTCCACCCTCAAACAATTAGAACAACACAGCCAAACCTTCCCTAAACTCACCTCCGCTCAATCCTTATTATTAGAAGCCTTAACCCTCCAAGAAGAAGCGATTAACGACATCCGCCAAGTATTGGACAACATGGAAACCGACCCCCAACACTTCCAAGAAGTTGACCAACGTATGCAGATTTGGCATGACCTAACCCGCAAACATCGCATCACCCCAGAAAATTTATACCAACACTACCAACAACTGCAACAGCAATTTGACAACCTAAACCACGCCACCCAACGCATTAGTGAACTTGACCAACAACTCAATAAGATTAGCGAAAACTGGCGACAAACAGCCACCCAACTCACCACAGCACGCACCCAAGCAGCCACCCAATTACAACAAGCCATCCTTGAAAAACTCATACAACTGGAAATGCCAACTGCCAACCTAACCATTCAAATTTCCACCAAACCCGATGATGACGACCGCCAAAGCCTTGACCCAAACGGTCTCGATAAAATCACCTTCCTATTCAGTGCCAACAAAGACCAACCACCCAAAGAACTCAGTAAAATTGCCTCTGGCGGTGAACTTTCGCGAGTCTCCTTAGCCATTGCCGTCTCCATCGCCGCCACCAGTCAAACCATACCCACACTAATCTTTGATGAAGTTGATGTAGGCATCGGTGGTAAAACCGCCTCCACTGTTGGGCTACTGCTCAAAACCTTAGGTCAGCAACATCAAGTACTCTCCATCACCCACCAAGCACAAGTTGCCGCCTTTGGTAGTACCCATTTAGAAATCACAAAAAAAATGTCCGATGGACAAACCCATACCAATGTCACCAACCTTAACCAACAACAGCGTATCAATGAAATTGCTCGCATGATTAGTGGCAAAACCCTCACTGATACCACCTTACAGTATGCTAAAGACTTAATTAACCAAGCAGCCTACATCTAAAACCAACACATCAACAACAGCAAAACCTCTAATTGATTACACCAATGCTATACAAATGGCAGCACTATTCTAAAGTTTTAAAAGAGAATAACCTTTTTCAACTCTCCGTCATACTAATTATTCTAATTAGCTCCCTCACCATTGGCGTACGCACTTATGATGTTCATTCCATCATTATTGATATTGTCCGTTGGACTGACTGGTTAATCACCCTCTTCTTCCTCTCTGAACTGATTATTCGCATTAGTGCCGAAGAAAAATGGTATCACTTTTTCAAACTCAACCAGCCATGGAACTGGTTTGATTTTATCATCGTCGCCTGCTCACTCATCCCATTAGACAATAGCGATTACGCCCTACTTGGGCGACTCCTGCGACTATTCCGAGTCATGCGTCTAATCTCCTTCATTCCACAATTACGCCTACTCACCCAAGCCTTAATTATAGCCCTCCCACGTATGGGCTATGTAGCTCTCATGATGTTTGTCATCTTCTATATGTACGCGGCTTTTGGTAGCTTATTATTCTCAGACATCAACCCGACCCTATGGGGCAATGTAGGCAAATCACTACTCACCCTCTTTCGCGTAGCCACCTTTGAAGATTGGACTGACGTCATGTATGAAACAATGGAAATTTATCCCCTTAGCTGGATCTACTACGTCACCTTTATCTTCCTCTCCGCCTTTGTATTTCTCAACATGATGATTGGCATCATCATTAACGTCTTAGAAGAAGAACACCAAAAAATTGCCAAAGCAGAACAAACTTCCCCAGAAACACCCCCTGACAATCACCAAGACTTAACAACCGTTCACCACAAAATCGACCAACTCAGCCAGCAAATCCAACAACTGCAACAAACCCTACAACAACATAACCCCACCTCACCCAAATAATCATTCCCCTCAACTTTTTCTTGCACCTTTCAATACCACACACCCACCTCCAACATCCATCCCCAACATTTTTGCACTAATTAATCGGACAACAAACGCCTCTTAACCCACTTATTAACTCATCTAACCCATTACACTCATTTTCTCAACTCAATAAAACCCTCTATGTGCGGCCTCTCTGGACAATTTATTCTACAAAAAAACATCGCATTTGACCCACAACAAAGCCTCAACACCGTCAAATCAATGAACACCCTCATGCAATCCAGAGGCCCAGACAACACCAGCACTTGGCAAACCGACTTAACCCATCAGCACCTCATCTTAGGTCATAATCGCCTCAGCATCATAGACCTCTCGCAAGACGGCACCCAACCCATGGTTACCCAACCACCTCAACGAGAACTCGCCTTAGTATTTAACGGCTGTATCTATAACTACCGTGAACTACGCAGTCAACTCCAAAAACTCGGTGCAACCTTTCACTCCACCAGCGACACCGAAGTCATCCTACAAGGCTGGCACTACTGGGGCGAAAGCACCATTGAAAAATTAGATGGCATGTTCGCCTTTGCCATCTGGGATGCACAAAAAAACACCCTCTTTCTCGCCCGTGATCGTTTTGGCATTAAACCACTCTACTACCAAATCGGCGACACCTCACAAGGCAAAACCCTAATTTTCGCCTCCACCCTACCAGCCATCCTCACAGCCAACCGCCACAACCAACAATCACCTCAGCAATCACCCCAACTCAACCCCGAAGCCCTACACACACTCTACCACCTCCACGGTAGCATACCCGCACCCGACACCATCATTCAAGGCATCAACAAACTCAAACCTGCCCACTTCCTCGCCATCAACGCCAAAGAAGACATCATCGAAAAACGCTACTGGCAACTCCCTTTCAAACATCAACACAACAGCACCAGCACCCCCAAAAAAAGCACCAAAGACTGGATCGCAGAAAGCCATCAACTACTCTACCAAGCCGTCAAAAAACGCCTTCAAGCTGCTGATGTTCCAGTTGGCATACTACTATCAGGTGGCATCGACTCCTCACTCATCGTAGCCTTTGCCAACGAAGCCCAAAAAAATGGCGACTGGCAAAACAACCTCCACACCTTCTCCATCGGCTTTGATGATATTAATGACGAAATCGGCAGTGAATTTTACTACTCCGACCAAGTCGTCAACCAATTTCAAACCCAACACCACAAATACCAAATACCAAATAATCAAGTCCTACAACGCCTCCCTGAAGCAATTCGTGCCATGTCCGAACCCATGTTTGGTCAAGATTGTATCGCCTTCTATCTTCTCGCTGAACAAGTCGCCAGCAACACCAAAGTTGTCCTAAGCGGACAAGGTGCCGATGAAACCTTTGGTGGCTACTTCTGGTATCCGCAAATTATGGAAACCGACCAACAGCACCCAGAATACAGCCACTACCAAAAAATCGCCCCCCACTACTTAGACCGAGACCACCAAGAATGGTGTCAAATGATACATCCTGATCGCCACATTGGAGACTACACCCAACAATGGATTCAACAAACCTTCAACACCTCCAAAACAGGCAATCTCGCCGAAGACTTTCTCGCCACCGATGTTTCCACCTTTATCGTAGATGACCCAATAAAAAGAGTTGACAACATGACCATGGCATGGTCTTTAGAAGCACGAGTTCCCTTTATGGACACCGCCGTTGTTGAACACGCCAACCAAATTCCTGCCGACATCCGCCTTGCCAATCAAGGCAAACACATCCTTAAAAAAATCGCAGGACAATGGTTCAACCATGACTTCATCTACCGCAAAAAAGCCTACTTCCCCATGCCCGCCCTCAAATACATTCAAGGCGACTTTCTCAACCTCATGCACGACACCCTAACCTCCACCCAAGCCAAACAACGCAACCTCTTCAACCCCAAATACATCGACCAATTGCTTGCCAACCCCGAACAACACTTCACCAGACTTAACGGCAGCAAACTATGGCATGCCGCACTACTTGAAATGTGGTTACAAACTCACCAGCTATAAAGACTATAAAAACAATACCATACCATCACACAACCAACCAACGACCTACCAACCACCAACTTCTGCCACTCACTCGAATAAATAAACCACCATGACATCGACCATGACATCAACCATTCAAACCAACTACCAACAACTACAACAACAGTTACACCAACTCAAACAACAACTATCCGAACAACCACTCATCAAACAACCACCATCAGCAACCCAAACTCAAAACGCCCGCATTCTACCCGTATCCAAAACCAAACCTGCCGCAGACATCCGCACCCTATACCAAATCGGCGTAACCGAATTTGCAGAAAATTACCTCAAAGAAGCCCTTGAAAAACAACAACAACTCACCGACTGTCCCAACATTCAATGGCACTACATCGGAAAAATTCAAACCAAAAAATGCAAACAACTCGCCCAACACATGCACTGGGTACACACCATTGACAACCTCAAACACGCCCAACTCCTCGCCACCGAACGGCAACAACACAACCTACCGCCACTCAACATTTGCATTCAAGTCAACATTGACCACGAACCGCAAAAAAACGGCGTTGACCCCCAAAACGCCCTCAACTTAGCACAAAACATCCAACGCCTCTCAGGACTCAACCTCAGAGGCATCATGCTCATCGGCCGCTTTGACCTCACCGCCAAACAAAAAAAAGCCAGCTTTCAAACCACCTATCGACTCTTCCAACTCATCCAAAACTCCCTAAAAATCAACCCACCCGAACAACCACTAGATCAACCATTAAGACAATCACTGGAACAACCACTCAATCAACAATCCACCCAACAACCCACCCCATCACTCAACTTACCACTTGACCAATTCGACACCCTCTCCATGGGCATGAGCAACGACTGGCAACTCGCCATCCAATGCGGTGCCACAATCGTCCGCCTCGGCACCACCATCTTCGGCAAACGCTAACTCAAAAACAACCAATCCATCAACAACATATTCTCAATATATCCACAAACACAATAAACAAAAACTCTCATACCAAACATTAACACCCAGACCAACACAGAAAACTTATACACCGACACTATTTCTGATAAAATTAAAACAACTTAATTTATTTGTAACTACTCAGGTATTCTGTTGAATAGGAAGTGGGACTTCAGTCCCGCAAGCAAGGCAAAGCCTTGCCCACAATCATCAGCAACCCTCAAAGTACCAGAATTAAGCCTTTATCCGCAAGCCCCCTGCGGGACTAAAGTCCCACCTCCTAATTGATGGTAGTCTGTTAAGTCATACGTTTAACGAGCCATCGCAACCAACTTGGCAGACTTTGCCCACCATTCTTACGTAGAGGCATAGCTATTGATACAGCATGAGAACAAGGTAGGTGCCTGAGTAGTTACATTTATTTAATGGTATTTATCATTAGAATTAAGGACGTATAAAAACATTGTTAAAATCGTTTCGTTTTTAATTAACATGCGTTTTAACGGGTTTTTAATCACATAAAACAGCATAAAACCCACTCAAAAACAGCAGTCATATAACGTAAAAATTGCTGTAAAAAATTGGTTTTAGGCTGTCTTCTTAATAGTTAGGTTTTTTGTTATGGGAAAAAAAATTGCAATATTTATACTCACTTTTATAGGGATTAGTGTATCGGTTGATGCAGTTGCTTTAGGTTTTTCTTCGGTGGGAGTTAGTCATGATAATGAAAGTGATGATAAAGGGTATTATGTGGACTATGGGGTAGTGTTATTTTTAGTTCCAGTTGGTTTACATTATGAAAGCATAGATGAAAAATTAAGTTTATTTTTTGGTGTTTTATATCCGTCATGCTTTGGTAAAATTAAATATGAATATTTGTGTTACTTTCGTGTTGGTTTTAATGACACATATCAGTATTCTAGGTTAGGAGTGACTATGCAAACATACAACCGAAATATTTTTGTAAATATCTCTTATAAAAGGAACTCAGAATATGATCAGCGCTCTTCCGAGGTTAAGGATTCGTCTATATTGTTTGGGATTTCATTTGTGTATTGAAACCTAACAATGCACTCCAGCGGACGGTAACCCGCCGTTGAGTTTTTGGCGTTAGGCGTTGCAATTCGCCCCAATGTCCTAGCTATTTCTTGTAACTGGGCGTTGGAGAAACTTAAATGAATTTAGATATATTAATCAAGTTAGCTGAAAAAATTGCTAAGAAAAGAACTGATGGTCATCTCAGCATATTAACATTTACAACTGGGTATAAAATATTTTTAGGCACACCAAATTTAGATGTAGGAGAACAAAGAGAGGAGATTGCAAAATTAAAATCATTTACGAAACTCGATGAAGCACTAAAGAATTTTATTGTTAACCCAATCGAAATTGACAATATTCAATCCTCCAAAACAGAAGAAGACATACCCGTAGAAGAGGATATTTTTGCTGAATATGATGATGGTTTATGCGAAGTTGGTCGAGCCGAAGTTGCAATAATTATATACGAAGATAGGTAGTAGTAGATACAAAAAGAAATTATAGGCTATTAAAATTCATTATATGCAAGAAAAAATTGGTGATTACTTGCTGGATATTTCAAAACTTGTTTTTGCAGGTGTTGTTTTGAGTGCCATCCTAGACGTAGAAGGTATATCCAAAATAGCCGTACTTACTTCTGGTGTAATTGCGACAACTATTTTTGCGTTGATTGGTTTTGTTTTGATTAGAAAATAATTTATGGAGTAATCATGGAAGCATTTATTTTATTTACTACTATGTCGGTTGTTGGTGCTGTTGTTTTAGTTGCTATATTATGGTATCAACACAAAGATTCCGCCTAACAAAACACTCCAGCCGACCGCCTTACGGTGTCGACTGAGTTTGAACGTTAGGCATCAACAACCAGCAAAACTATTGACATGGTTCCCTCAAGCAGTAGTTTCTCATTGCACTCAAGTCTATAAGTTTGGTTTTTTACGCTCAGGAGTGCTTTCTCTTGCTTTTTAAATCAAAACCTCGTAAAACCCCTAACTAACCACTGAATCTGACCCGCAACCCTGCGTTCTCTGAAAGTAATCAGTTTGGTTCAGATTAATTTATCCTCTGCTCACTCCTCATTCCCTGCAAAAGGTTACGGGCAGATTAGTTTAAACGTTAGGTATCAAAATCTGCCAAGCCACTGGCATCATTTCCCAACCAGTTCAAGCAATTATGGCTTGCTTTTCAATCCAAGTTACCGTAAAATTCCTAACTAATCACTCAATCTGACCCGTAACCAAACGTTCTCTGAAAGTAACCCGTTTGGTTCAGATTAACCCATCATCTGCCCATTCTTCAAACCCTGCAAAAGGTTACGGGCAGATTAGTTTAAACGTTAGGATTTAATAAAAGGAATTACGATGATGAAGTTAAGTATTATTTTTTTAGTATTACTTTTGGTTGTTTCTTGTGCTACAACTCAGGGAAATAATAATATAACCCAGCACAACTATTTGGATAAACCCAATATTGTTGAATTAAGAAAAGAGGTCGGTAAAAAATCTGCTAAAGACGTAGCTATTTTTATGATGTTTTTAAAGTGCGATAGTTCTGCTCAACGCTTTCTAACTCTCAATTCTCTTGAAGGAAAAATTACCAATCCATACGCCAAATTAGGTCTAAGTAAGCATAAGGGAACTTTTTGGTATATTGGAGATACAGAGCAGTATGAACAAGGGGTCAGGTTTTCTACTCCAATGAAAATTCGGGATATTGAGATAATTGGTTCAACTCTGATCGAATTTGATAGAGGAAATAAAAGAGGAACATATTGGGGCTTTTATTTTTCCGATGATGTTCAAACAGTGTTACAAAAACTAAATTTAAAAAAAGAATATGAAAATGTACTGGGAGCGCTAACAAGGGTTATACATTTTGACGAAGGCATCAAGATTTTTTCTTTGATGGAAAAAACTTCAGAGTATGGTTCTAAATCCTTGATGACTTGTTTAGTAGAAAAAATAAAATCCTAACCAGTCGCTCCACTGGACGCCAATTCCGCTACGCTGTATTGCCACTGGTGAGCTTTGGCGTTAGGTATCAAAATCTGCCAAGCCACTGGCATCATTTCCCAACCAGTTCAACCAGTTATGGCTTGCTTCTCAATTCAAGTTACCGTAAAATCCCTAACTAATCACTCAATCTGACCCGTAACCCCGTATTCTCTGAGAGTAAATCCGTTTGGTTTAAATTAATCCATCCCCTGCCCATTCTTCACATCCTGCAAAAGGTTACTGGCAGATTTTTCTATACACACCTGTGCGTAAAAATGCATACTGGATTAGACAACTTGCAAAAATTTCAACGGGTTAATTTCAATTGAAAAGTAAAAATTGACAATTGAAAACGACCGACTCGTTCCCACGCTCCGCGTAAGAATGCATACGGAATTAGACAACTTGCAAAAATTTCAATAATCTTTATATTTCAACCACTTGCGTAGAGACGTTTTGCCAAAACGTCTTTTCATACCCGCACATTCCTCACAATTCGCCACTGAAAAACCATAACCCAAATTCAAAAGTATTCGCAGAATTTCCCATCTAATCCGTAGAGACGCTTTACAAGCGTCTATTTGCAATAATTTGAAATATAAATAAAAAGTGTTTCTTTGTTCTGTTATTGGATACGGGGATGGTTGCGATGATTATTTAAACGTATAAAACAACGGATTACGCCAAATTTTGGAGGCGAGGCTTTGCCGATTAATTGAAAAGTGAAAGTTGAAAATTGAAAATGTAATTGCTTTTAATTGAAAATTCAAAAAACATAATGCAACCAATTCCCCTCCTTCGGAGGGGTGTCAGGCAAAGCCTGACGGGGTGGTTGCGATGGTTACTTAGAGCATCCAAATAAGCATTAAACGACTGAAATGGTTAAATAAAAATGAGTTTCATATTGTGATCAATATGAAGCGTTTCCCACTTAACCCTAAAAACCCTTGCATTTGTATATGATAAAACGCTCTAAAGTGAAACAAAAAAGTATTCGCTTTTGCACTTCCTTTTGAAGGAAAACTTGAGACCAGCAATCGCTGGGTTCAACTTGCAAATCGAATTCCTTGGGAACCGATAGGAGAGGTTTACTATCGTTTCAACACAAGCCATATAGGAGCCTCCACCAAAGATGCTCAAAAAGTGATTGGATTGAAAGGCTTTCAATATAAAGCCGTATTCGTTCCCTCCTTGTTTCCTGAAATCCGCAAACGTTTGGACAATTTGAGCAAAGAGGGTTTTGCTGTAATCAACAACATCATTTCATTTTTGCAGGAAAGCCATTTGGAAGACCTAAAAAAGACCCTGAAGTCCGAAAACAACAAGAAAAACAAAGGCGACAAGATTACCGAGACCGTATCCCCATTGAAGGAAAATTCGGACAAGCTAAAGGAGCATACAACCTCAACTACATTCGAGTTAAAACCGAAACCACAAGCGAATGATGAATTTGGTTAAACTCTCTAAAATCCCTATCTCTTTGATTTCTATACGCCAAATTTACAACATCTGGCAAAAAACAACCTCTCAGAACCTAAAAAATTCCATTACAGAACTTCTTAGAAAGCTTGTTAAGAAAACAGAGAAGAAATATTGGAAAAATCCAACTTTTTTGACGGAAAACTATTTATAGCAATAGAGGCTTTTTGAGGAGGGAGGGTACACTGCCTTAGCCATCAATATCAAGTTCCCTAATAAATGATTCCATTTTAGGGCATCGGTATGATGCTTTAATTTCTTGCCAACCTATTTTTCCAAGAGGTTCTGTCATACCGTATTGCTTTTTTAGAAACTCAACCGTTTCAGTAATAGCCTTACGCCATGCACTATCTGCTGAATTTGGCAATTGTTTAGATTGAGGAAACATTGACCATTTTGTATAACTTAACTGAGGACATATGTAAAAATCACCTTCTTGTGATACCAATAATTCCCCTTCTAAACCTGCCTCTCGGAATTTAAGATTAACATCATCCTGCGTTTCTGGAATGATTTTTATACAGTAAATGTATGACATTATTGAGTTTTTGAATTTTTAGAATGGGTGAAGAATATAGTGTATTTCCTTCTGAAAATGATTGCGTTTAAAAATAACAGGGGATTACATTGAGGGTTACACTGCTCTCAGGCTTTACGTAAGTTTATAATGCCTGAGACTAAACAATCAGTTCATCAAGTGGCAAAAATGCTCATGCAGTTTGTAACTTCGAGTTCACGTTAATTTTCTTATAACTACTCAGGTATCCGACTCATTCCCACGCTCCGCATGGGTGTCTATACAGACGTGGGAATGCATACTGGATTAGACAACTTACAAAAATTTCAACTGGTTACTTTTAATCCCACTGACACCTGCATGAGTTGAGTTTGTAATCAATAGTTTTTTACAACATTTTTTATAACAACTAATGATTATCTTTCACTGACATGCTTGAAGAGGAGCAGAAAACGTATCTGTGTACAGCGATTTATTATTTTCATGCATAGAAACTTGCTGTTTGATGGATTTTGCTAAACAATACGCTAAGTTACAAGGAACAGCATTGCCTACCATCTTATACCCTGCCATCAAGTTGTGGTAATAAAAAACATGGCTATCAGGAAATGTTTGTATTCTTGCACATTCTCTAATACTTAATCGTCTATACAAATGCTCTTGTCCTTCAACGAAGACTCTTTTGTTTTGTTCAACAAATTTCATTTTCGGGGCTTGCGGATGTATGGGGGCATGTCTGCCACCAGCTTGAATTGTAAACGATGGTTCATTCCAATGTCGCACTCTGTTTCTCGACATGTAAATCGTTGAAAAGTTGCCAGTCATATATTCATGATTTGGCATCGCACAACTATTCCCATTGGTTTTTTGTTTGTCTTTTGCTGGTAATGCGGATTCCTGTATATCAAAAATTCTATCCTTGAGTGTTAATTTATGTTCTAGAGGTTTTGGAAAAACAAAACTGAAATCTAAATCTTTTCTAATTCCTATAAAAAATACTCGTTTTCTATCTTGAGGCACTCCATAATCTACTGCATTTAATAATATAAAAGACAAATCATATCCACAGTCGATTAACAACTCTTTTATATTTATTAATGCTTCTGAATGCCTACGAGCCAACATTCCTGAAACATTCTCTGCTAGAAAAAATTTTGGTTTCTTATCCTTCAATATTCTAATATATTCAAAAAACAATTGACCTCTTTTGTCTTTTATTCCTCTCAGTGCACCAGCTTCGCTCCAGCTTTGGCAAGGTGGTCCTCCTATGAGACCATCACATTCAGGAATTTCACTTAATTTCACATCCCTAATAGAGCGTCGATCAAGTTTAGTATTTGGAAAATTTTTTTCATATGTTTCCCAAATATCTTTGTCATGCTCATTTGCCCATAGAACTTTAAAGCCAGCAACTTCAAATCCTTTATCTAAACCACCAGCACCAGAAAAGAGCGATATTATTCTCATTACTTTACTCCTATTGTTATAAGTTTTGCATCAAGTAATTGAGCAGGATTATCAGGGTTTTTGATTTTTACATTTGAAATAGAGATATTACTACTATTTATAATAGCATTCTTATCATGACTATTAAATGAATCAAATTTTTCTTTTTTCATAATGCAAGATAAATTAAAAAAGTTCGATTCATCCGCAATATAAATATCTCTAAAAATTTTAATAGGGTTATCAATGTGCCACATCCCTCTAATACGCAAATTTGTAATACCAAGAGGATCGACTTTATTAACTCTTCCAATTTCTTTTGTTTCAGAAAATTCAATATCTGAAACTTCAAGAATTCCATCTTTTATTTTTTCACCAATTCTAGAATATATTTCTTTTCTTGCTGCATAACAATCACCATAAACCAACCATAAATGGTTTAATTTTTTATCATTTGTTACACCGATAGCATAAATAATATCTTTTATATTCCAACTCTCGCAAGTTTTACATGCTTCAATGATTCTTGAATCTGTTGAGTACAATTTTTGTTTGGGATAAGAACTATTAAGGGCAATTGCTGACCCCTTGTTTTGTATTTTTTTAACTTCTATAGCATCTCCATTTTTTAAAATTATATCTGGGGGATTGTTTTGATTTCCTAAATATGAAAATATCTCAGATATTCTTTCATCTCTGATTTCTGAACTCTTCTCATGTATCGTATCGGCAAAAGCATCTTGAATATATATCTCAAGAGACTCTCCTATATTATTTATTGTAATCCTTCCCGAGTAGTTGTTTTTTAGATCAACTACTGGATTATTTGCAATATTTAAGATTGCCCTTAGAATATTTGACACTTGTAATTTCCCCACATCTTAATTAGATTTATTTGGTGACTGTTAGATTTTCCTTTATATATCAGGCTACAAAACTATCGTCATTCTATACGCTCTTGTATAATGTCTGATTTTGTGTGGCATGAGTTAGGAAAAGAGAGGCGTTTTTATATCGCTCAAACCAAATGTCGATTTAGGCGGCGTTCGATTTGGCGGAAGGTGATTACCAGTAGGAAGGTGAGTAGTAGATAGATGACCCCTGCGGTGAAAAAGGCTTCAAAGGGTGCGTAGTATTTAGAGTTTACAATGCGTGCAACGCCTGTGAGGTCAATAATGGTGATCATGCTAACTAATGAGGTGGCATGAAGCATTAGAACAATTTCATTGAAGTAGGCAGGTAAGGCTCGGCGGACGGCACTGGGTATGATGACTCTTCGGTAGCATTGAAATTCACTCATGCCATAAGCGATGGCGGCACTGATTTCTGGTTCAGGCGTTCGTTTTAAGGCACCATGAATAATTTCGGCACCATAAGCACAGGTGTTCAATACCAAAGCACATAAGGCACATAGATAGGGTTCGGAAAAGAAAGTCCATAGAAAGGTGTCTTTAATTACCTCAATTTGTCCGATGCCGTAGTAGATAAGATAGAGCTGTACGAGTAGTGGTGTGCCTCTGAAAAAGTAGATAAAGCCATTTACCGAACCCGATATAATGCGATAGGGATTATTTTTTGCTAAGGCGAGTATAAAAGCGATGACAATACCAATGGTCACAGAGAGAAAGGTAAGTTGTAAGGTAATCCAGACGCCGTCCTGATAAAGGGATAGGCTGTTTAATATAATATCAATATCCATAGTGCCTTGTTGTTTTTATGCTGTGGTCTGTCTTCGCTTATAAAAAATTCCTCTAAAGTTCAATGGAATCTTTAATCATAAATCTTTCACTTAGTTTTCTTAGGGTGAAGAGTGATACCCAAGTGAAGAGCAGGAAAAGGAGTGATACGGTGATATAGAATAAAAAGGGTTGTTTGGTTGAACCGCTGGCTAAGGAGGCAACACGAACCATGTCATTTAATCCGATAATTGATACTAATGCTGTTGCTTTGAGCAACACTAACCAGTTATTAATAAAAGCAGGTAATGCGTGTAGCCACATTTGCGGAATAATGACTCGTAGTTTTACTTTTGTAGGAGAGAGTCCAAATGCGACGGCGGCTTCAATTTGTCCTTTATCAATAGCGAGTAATGCACCACGAAACGATTCAAGCATGTAAGCACCATAAATAATGCCTAAGGTAAACACGCCTGTAACGAATGGGTTTAAGTCAATATAATCTTCAGAGCCGAGTGCAAAAACTAGCTGATTAATAGCAACTTGACCGCCAAAAAAGATAAGTAACATTAACACTAATTCGGGGATACCTCGAATAATGGTAGTATAAGCACCTAATAGAGCGGTTGTCCAAAAACCACCTTTTATTTTGGCAAAGGCACCGAAGATACCTATTGTGGTTGATAGTAGCAATGAGCACAACGCAACTTGCAAGGTCAGCCAAGCCCCACGCAGAATTTCGGGTAAGAAGTTGATGAGTTGTTCCATATTGTATGAAATCAAAAATTATTGTTTTTGTTGCCTAAAAAGTCACCTAATCGATTGACGGATAGAACCACTAAACAAAGTGCAATACTGGGTACTAAGATGTAATGCGGTGCGACTAACATATATTGAGCACCAGTACGAATCATTTGCCCCCAAGAAGGTGTGGGCGGTTGAATACCTAAGCCGAGAAAAGAGAGTCCTGCTTCGGCAAGAATGGCACCAGCAAAGGCAAAGGTGGCTTCAACCATCAGCGGTGCAATAATTAATGGGAGTAGATGAGTTAGCATAATTTTAAACATGGAGACACCAAGCGTTCTTGCGGCTAATACAAAATCCTGTTGTTTTATGCTGAGTACTTGAGCACGAGTGATGCGAGCAAATCCAACCCAACCAACTACGGTTAGGGCAATAACAATATTATCAATACCAGGTCCGAGTAAGCCAGCTAATATCAAAGCCAATAACAATCCTGGAAAAGCTAAGAAAATATCAATCAGACGTACAATAACGGCATCTACCCAACCGCCCAAATAACCTGCAACCATGCCAATAAAAATACCGATTGTCATAGAGATGGTAACCACTAAACAGGCAATAAAAAAGGCAGGTTTAAAACCTGCCATTAACCGAGAGGCAACGCTACGCCCTAATTCATCATAACCTAAAAGTCCAGCAAAACCATTATCCCAAGTGGGCGTTTTTAAGATGTGTTCCAAAGTGATTAAATTGGGTTCAGTTGATACGGTAACTGATAATAGAAGAAAGAATGCAATAATGCCCAGTAGTAGGTAGTTTGTATTACGTGCCGATAATAGCTGAGCGAGTGGAAGTTGGCGAATCTTAGCAAGAAAGAAGCCAATTTGCCAGCGTTTATCGGTGCTGTTGGTTACGGAACTCGGTGTACTATCCGTTGAGTTGCTTGTTGAACTGTTTGACATTTTTTTTATAAATTTATTAACCGTATCAATAATTTAAGCGAATTCTTGGGTCAATAATCATATAGCAAATATCAACCAACATATTAACCCCAACATAGGCAAAAGTAATCACTAACATACATCCTTGAGCCAAAGGATAGTCACGCTGTTCAATGGCTTCAATAAATAAGCTACCTATGCCCGGCCAAGCAAATACTATTTCAACCACCACAGCACCGCCCAATAAAGTGCCTAACTGTAATCCTAAAACGGTAACAACAGGTAATAACGCATTCGGTAGGATATGTCCTAACCAGCATTGGTTTTCAGTCAATCCTTTTGCTCTTGCCGCTAATACAAAAGGTTGTTGGGCAACATTCAATAAACTAGAACGGAGCATTCTTGAGAGCATGGCTGCCATTGCTGTCCCCAAGGCAATGCTTGGAAGAAGCCAGCTATATTCTTGTTCATGACCACCTGTTGGTAACCAACGTAATCCCAATGAGAAAATTAATACCAAGATAGGACCGAGTACAAAGTTAGGGATTGAAATGCCTGCAAGTGAGACCACCATAGCTAATCTATCTTGCCAACCATTCGGATAACGGGCAGCGATATAACCCAATGGAAAGGCAATTAAAAAGGCAACCAACATACTGATACAGGCAAGCTGAAAGGTAATACCGATACGGTCGCCAATAATTGCTGAAACCGATTTTTTGCGTTGAATAGACTCGCCTAAATCGGCAACCAGTAGATCGCTAAGATAATTAATGTACTGCACATGGATAGGTTTGTCTAAACCTAATGAGGTTTCAAGTGCTTGACGGTCAGCAACCGCACTACGATCCCCTAACATCACCTCAACTGGATCGCCAGGGGTCATATGGAGACTAAAAAATACCAGTGTTAATACCCCTAACAGGGTGATAATCAAGGCAATGATTTTATGAAATAAATAATAGATCATGAGAGAAATGATTAGTGGTGGTTTTGATTCATAGTTGCAAAATTACAAGTTTCGGAAATTATCACGGGATCGCCAACAGCACAGCGATCAAATAAGTTGATTATATCTGCATTACGCATCCGAATACAACCTCTACTTAAAGGTTTAGAAAAATCACTGTCATCAGGTGAACCGTGAATATAGATATAGCGGTCATAGGTATCAACGCCAGCCCCTTTATTTATGTTGGGTTGCTCACCACGCAATCGAATAATACGCGTTAATATCCAGTCTCTAGTACTATCGGGATGTTGGTAATATTCACCCGTTTTTTTACGCCCAACAAAAACCGTATTAGCAGGTTCATCAGCCCCAATTTTATCTGCGACTGAATGCAAACCCCGTGGCGTACATTCACTATCTTGATTCTCACCCACACCATTTTTTGCGGTATTGACAGGATAACTTTCCACAATTTTGCCAGCTTGTTGCAAATAAAGCCGTTGCTCAGAGATTGATATAAGTAGTTTAGTTGATGTCGAAGTCAATGTTGAAGTTGATGTTAAAGTTGCTAGTTAAAGACGAATGATTGCTCATGATAGCAATAATTTTCAGTGGTTAAGCGAAATGTTTACGGTTTTCACCAATGAGTGATTTAGGAAAAATCATGCACTAAGCAGTATAATTTAAGTAACCAGACCACTCTTAACTATTCATCTTAACATTCTTTCAATTTTATGACTAATTCCAAACAAAATCAGCAAGTTAAGGAACATCCTCAGAACGCTGTACCCCCTCCCAAAGAAGAAGAGGCCAATATCAGTCATTCAATTGCTCATTATCTCATGGCAATTGAACAAGCCTGTGCCAATAGCTCAGATGATAGTTGTAAAGCGGCTGATGTTGCACGTGACTTAAAAGTCAGTCGCAATGCCGTCTCATTACGCCTAAAATCAATGAAGCAAAATGATTTAATTAACATCTCAGCAGATAAAAAAGTTTCTCTAACCACTAAGGGAAGCATGATTGTTAATAATGTCATCACTGCAAAAAAAGCCACCAAACGCTTTCTAATAAACTTTTTAGGGGTAACCGAAGAAGTCGCAGAAGAAGACAGTTGTCAAGTAGAGCATTTGATTTCTCAACAAACTCGTACTGGTTTACTAAAACTTATCCAGTTTGTTGAGGAGCAACCCGAAATTTCCAAGCCTTTTATAAAAGCCTTAAAAAAGTTTAATCTACACTGTAGTGGCAACACCGCACCTTGTCCACTATGCCACCAAGAATGCGTCATCACTCAAAGCGACTCAGTATAAAACACGGTAATAAGCACACATAATCACATATAAACACAGACATAACCGAGAAAGCATAAAAACAGTTCGCACCCTAAGTATAACACCAGCACAGCATAAGTCTTATATTATTATAGAAGGTAGCTACTCAGGTATTATCTTTAATAGCAAGTTCGTCAATTGAAAATGGGAGATGGTTTCGCAGGTATTGGATTGTTTCCACTTCCTTAATTGAAAATTAACCACAGATGAACGCAGATGAATGTAAGATTTTTCGACTCGTTCTCACCGCTCCTGATCCTCGTCAATCTTCACAATTCTCAATTGAAAGCCATTTCATTTTCAACTTTCAATTTTCCATTTTCAATTAATATGACATTTTCAATTAAATTACAAAGTTAGCGAGCGAATTGAAGGGCGGTTTTGATGACTTCTTCTAAGGATAGATTTTCAATGTTGATTTGGTCAACCATTTTTTGTGCTTCGGTGGTTTTATAGCCTAAGGTAGTTAGGGCGGCTATGGCTTGGGCGGTGGTTGAGGTATTGGAAGATGATTGAGAGATTTTGATGTTGGTTTGGGCTGTTGAGGTGTTGGTATTGATAAAAGGTTTGATGCGGTCTTGTAGGTCAAGGATTAGACGCTCGGCAGTTTTTTTACCAACGCCAGGCAGTTTGACTAAGCCTGAGGTATTTTTAGTAGAGATATGCGAACAAAACTCGTGAACAGACATACTGGAGAGAATCAATATTGCCATCTTGCCCCCAATACCGCTAATCTTAATGAGTTCGCGAAAAAACTCACGGGTTTGCAGTTCAGCAAATCCGTACAATTGTAAGACATCTTCTTTGACTAAAGTGTGAATATATAACTGTGCAATAACAGGTGTATCATTAGCATCGTGATTAGTTAGATTGTGTGCATTAGGTAAGATGGGTAAGAGTGCAAAATCTGAGATGGGAACGATAACTTCATAACCAACCCCATTAACATCTAAGATGATTTCTGGTGGGTTGGATTGGATAATGTGTCCTCTAAGTTGACCAATCATGATGAAATTCTAAGTTGTGAGTTTGTAAAAAGCATCTTTATTTATGACATAGTCATAGAGAATAGGAGTGAAATAAAGGTACCCACTAAGACATACCTCTTTGAGCAAGCAATATTAATTTAGCTCATCTTTTTTAACTCATCTTAGAATAAACAGGGGCACTCTAAATAATATCAGATAAGACTGACTCTATGATACTCTATATTAATAGCGTTAGTGAGATTTAGTTGATTGTTTTTTGTCTAGGTGCCTGATAGCCACCTATTTTAGAGGTTTGAAGATTTAATGCGATAAGGCTTTCAGCCATTTTTATAGCACAAACCACACCATCTAAAACGGGGATTTTAAATTCTTGGCTGAATTGTGTAACAAGATCTGTCATTCCAGCACAACCTAATACAATAGCTTCTGCTGAATCTTCGTTAATCGCTTGTTGGATTTCCAAAGCTATTTTTTCATGAGCCGTGCTATTTGGTTGCTCTAACTCTAAAACGGGTACTTCACAGGAACGAACTTTAGCACATTTTGTGCTTAAACCATATTTTGATAGGTTATGTTTTAGAGCAGGAACGGAACAAGATAGCGTGGTAATAACGGTGAATTGGTTGGCAAGAAATGAAGCAAAATGAAAGGCTGCTTCACCAATACCGATAACTGGTTTTTCGGTTAAACAACGTGCTGCATCTAACCCCGTATCATCAAAGCAACCAATGACATAAGCATCATAATCGGTATTGTTTTTAATGCACTCAAGCATTGGCGGTACAGAAATTGCTTCATCGTAGTATCCTTCAATGCTAACAGGTCCGTGCTTTGGTTGTAAACCATCAACTTTGAAATTGACTCCAGAAATGCCCTGTGCTGAGATTAGCATTTTCTGAGTCATTGAGGGGGTGGTGTTGGGATTGATAATTAATATTTTAGGCATTTATGACTAACCTCCCAAGTAAGCTTCTTTTACTCGTTGATCGTCTAATAAATCTTGCGAGTTACCTTCCAGTGCAATGCTACCTGTGGTTAAGGCATAAGCACGATTAGAAATGCGTAGTGCCATTCTTGAATTTTGCTCTACAAGTAATATTGAAACACCTTCCTCTTTATTGATTTCAACAATGGATCGAGCAATTTCTTGAACCAGTTTGGGAGCGATTCCTAAGGAAGGCTCATCTAATAATAATAGTTTTGGTTTTGTCATCAATGCTCGACCAATCACCATCATTTGTTGCTCACCACCACTCAGAGTGCCTGCCATTTGATGGTATCGTTCTTTAAGTTTAGGAAAGCGGAGTAATATTCTTTCTAACGTGGATTTGATAATGGATTTATCATTTTGAGTGAAAGCCCCCATTAGCAAGTTATCTTTTACGCTCATATAAGGAAAAACTCGGCGTCCCTCTGGAACCATAGCAATGCCTTTGCGGACAATTTGTGCAGGTGAGTAGTTCAATAAATCTTCGTTTCTATAATGAATAGAGCCAGATTTAATAGGTGAGAGACCTGTAATTGCTCTTAAAATTGATGATTTACCCGCACCATTTGCACCGATGAGTGCTACGATTTCACCATCATTTACTTGTATACTGACTTTTTTTAAGGCATAGACATGCTCATAATAAAGTTCAACTGTTTTAAAATCTAAGATTAAGTTCATACTAAATTCCAATTTCATCATCCATACTACCTAGATAGGCTTCAACCACTTTAGGATTATTCTGTATTTCCTCTGGTTTGCCTTCTGCAATTTTGTCACCGAAATTAATGACTACAATCCGATCTGAGATGCTCATAACCGCAGGCATATCATGCTCTACTAATAAAATAGTCACTCCACGGCTATTAACGCCTTTAACGAGTTCAACCATCTTCATAGTCTCATCATGATTCATGCCAGCAAAAGGCTCGTCTAAAAGTAGTATGCTGGGGTTCGTTGCGAGTCCAATTGCTATACCAAGTGCACGTAAGTGACCTTGCGGTAAATTATTGGCTAATTCATTTTCAATTTTTGATAAATCAAGAAAATTAATAATTTCATCGGCAGATTTTTTGAAATTTTCTTCATCTTTCTTCGCTTTATTATTGCCAATAAAAAAGTCAAATAAATTTGACTTTGATCGTAAATGGTGGGCAACAACAACATTTTCCTTGACTGTCATACTCTTGAAAATAGTCGTTTCTTGAAAGGTTCGGACAATTCCCTTGCGAGCGACTGTATGCGGATTGAGATTCGTAATATTTTCTCCGTTAAAGATTATTTCCCCACTGGTAGTCTTCATGAAGGATGAAATCAGTTTGAATAATGTAGATTTTCCTGCACCATTAGGACCAATCACAGAGAGTATTTCGCCTTTCTCAACAGAAAATGAAACATTAGATATGGCGGTTAGTCCACCAAATTTTTTTGTTACATTGTTGATTTGTAAAATTTTTGACATTAGGTGTTTGCCTTGAGCACTTAATTATTAGGTATTTTTAATAAACTTTAGGGTGCCTCTATCTATTCATGACTCAGATCGATGCACGATATTTACCCGATGCATTCCCACGCTCTGCGTGGGAATGCATACGGAATCAGACTTCAGATAACAGATTTCAGTCTCCAGACCTCAGAGTTTTAGGAGGCAAGGGGGAAATTTCAATCTTGCTTGGGATTTATGGATAAACTCTTAATTCTTATACTATGAATATTGGTGAGCAAGGCTTTGCCTTGCTTCCTACCCACAATACCTGAGTAGTTACGAATAAGTTTTTATTTATTAGAAGCTGTTTTTCTTTGGAAAATACTTAATAAACCATTCGGTAAAGCAAGGATTAAGAAAATTAACAGACAAGAATAAATAAGTAATTGATATTCACCAGCTTTGAATAACAAGTCCCATCCAAAGTAATTTACCAATGTGCCTAACATAGGTCCAAATACATATCCTAAACCGCCAAGAAAACAGTTAAGCATAAAATCAATTGAATCTTTGACAGGGAAACTGGCGGGATAAATTGATCTTGAAATGCCAACAAAAACTGCACCAGAGATACCGCCAAGAAAAGATGATATGGAAAATGCAATTAATCTTAGGTGTGAGATATTTACCCCAATAGAAGAGGCAAGCTCTTCATTTTGTTGTAAAGAACGGCATAAATGACCTAACCTTGAATTGACTAATCGATACATTCCAGCAAAGGTTGCTACCATAATTGTCGCAGCTAAAAAGTAAAAAGCTAATTTGACATTCTCTAATCCAGCAAAGTCAGGGATTAATGTTAATCCTAAAATGCTCAATTCTCCTGGTAATGGAATTGAGGATATTCCTTTGGCTCCGTTGGTAATGGGCAAAGCTAAAGCGGTTAGTTTTGCTACTTCGGTTAACACCAAAGTAATCATAGCAAAATAAACGCCTTTGAGTCTGAGAATAGGTAGACCAATTAATATTGCGATTAGAGCACATCCAAGCCCTGCAAATGGAATTGAGAACCAAAATGAGAAATTATATTTCATCACTAAAATAGCTGAAATATATCCTCCAACTAAGGCAAATGCACCTTGTCCAATATTAATTCTACCAATATAGAATGTAAGCCACACACCAGCACTTGCGACTGAAAGTAGACAAACGGAAGTAAGTGTATAGTAAAAATCCCAATTACCAGTTACCTCAATAAATACAGGTACACCCAAAAATACAAGGAGTAAGAAAACGATGACACTGAGTAATTTATTCATTGATTATCCCCACGGTTTGCCCATCAAGCCTTGCGGGCGTAATGAGAGAAAAATCATCAGGCTAATAAAAATAAGTAGATAGGTAATATCGCCATAATCTGATAAAGCATACAATCCTACTGATTCCAACATACCTAAAATAAATCCTCCAGCAATTGCACCAGAAACCACTCCAGCACCGCCAATCATGACCATCATAAACGCAGTGATTGAAGTTGGACCTCCCATTCCTAAATTTACCCCCGTAATCGTTACTAAAAGACCACCAGCGATACCAGTCAACATTGCACCTAAAGCAAATCCAAACATAGAGTAACGTTCAACATCGACGCCCATCAACTGTGCAGCGACCTTATCTTGAGCCAAGGCTCGCATAGCCTTTCCTGCTCTAGAGTGCTGCATATATAAAATAAACCCGACAATAACTAAGGCAGATATTACAGCAATCAATATTCGGTCATAGGGCATGATAATAATCCAATCCCAGTTTAAAAGCCCATCTATTATTTTAGGTACGCCCCGTTGTTTTTCGCCGAAGAGTAATAATATGACAGCATCAAACAGAAAGGCAATTCCAGCAGCTAATAGCATAGTGCTTTCTTCACGATGGGATTTTTTTATTACCGGTCGAAATAGAAATTTTTCGATGAGTGCTCCGATAATCGCTAAGGTTACGCCAGATAGAATTAACGCCACAAAAAAAGGAATATCCAACTGACCATAGAAGGTGTAGACTAAAAATCCTCCCAGAACGTACATTTGTCCATGAGCGAAATTCAAGACATTCATAAGTGCAAAAATCAAGGTTAATCCAATTGCTATCAAAGCGTATTGGACACCGAGATAAAGACCATTAACTAAGACTTGTTCCATAATTGAATTGTATTCAATTGTATAAAGTACAAAAAATATGCCCTATCAATTTTTTAATAGGGCATATAAAAGATTAAAAGATTGGTTTGTGATTAGTTCGTAATGACCATTGATTAATCAACTTCAGCAATAAACAAAGTTTCAAATTTTCCATTACGGTACTCATTCACTACCATTGGAACAAAAACTTGACGCTTTTGACCAAAAGAAGATGTTCCTACGTATTTCAACTTGCTATTACCTTTCATGTATATATTAGGCACAGACAATGTATCCATTGTTTTCTTAAATTCACTGATGTCATTCATAGCAGCAGGATTAGCCTTAAGTGTTTCTAAAATATACTCTAAAGCATATACTTTGGTATTAGACTCATCATTGTATTCACCGAACATCTTAACATATTTGGCAACAAAATCTTTCATTTTTTGAGAAGCTATTTCAGGAGTAGAAGCACCACCAACAGAAATAAAACCGTTTGCCAAATCGCCAGCCCCTTCACGTAGTACAGTCGCATCTTGAGCTGTTTCAGTCGAAATGATTCCTTTGTATCCTAATTCACGAAGTGAACGAATAATTTGAGGAGCATTCGCTGGAGCAACGCCAGATAAAACAATCAAATCAGGCTTTTTCCGTAGCACTGGAGTTAAAACAGGCGTGAAATCCGTAGTATCAACTTTATAAGTCACGTTGCTAGACACTACGTTTAATCCTAATTTTTTAGCAGCCGCAATACCGCCGTCTCTCTGACTTAAAGGATCAGATTCATTGGCTGAAATAAACGCTACTTTACTCACACCTTTATTATTTTTAAGGTATTTATAGATAGCAGGACCTGATTGGTAGTTTGCAATCATTCCTAAAACAGCATTTGATGCTGGAGGAGAATATAACGACTTAGGAAAAGCGTAAGGAAAGTACATAATATCATTTTGCTCTGCTACTGGACGAACAGCGGCTGCACCATCATCTACATTGGGTCCTACTACATAATGAATGCCTGCCTTTGCCATTTTTTCCATTCCAGCAATTGCTCGTTTAGGATCTTTTTGATCATCAAAAGTAACAATATCAATGTTATATACTTTTCCGCCAATACTCACACCACCAGATTCATTTAACATAGCTGCACGTGCCTGCATTGAACGGACATTAGAAATTCCCCATGCCGCCGCAGGTCCACTAGTAACACCAACAAAGCCTATTTTTAATGTCTTATTGGCAAAAGCACTTCCCACTGATAAGAAAGCGACAGCCGTTGAAATAAATAAAGAAGCGATGAGCTTGCGGTAACTGATAAATATTTTTGTTTTCATTGCAATATCTCCATAAAGAAATTGATAAGTTGATAAAAAGTGACTTTTTATAAATCTATAAATTAAGAATTGTTAAGCTATAAAAAATCAAAAAGAGCATTTACGCTACTGGTATTCTACTATAAATCAGATTGAAAATAAACAAAGAATGAGATTATTCTAAGATTAGCTGTAACGACTCAGGTGTTCGCACCCTTACTCGTTCTCACGCATTTCAATAGGAATGCTTACCTATATTAGACTAGATTATACGTAACTACGTAGTTACGTATTTAAGTATATTGAGTGTTGTTTTTTGGCTGTTTAGAGTATACAATAACAAACCCACGCATTTTTTCAGTAGCATTATACAAGTGGTAGACTGGATATTTCGATTTTGGAGATAATTCTTTATCTGCTTGGGATTTGCAGATGAACGCTTAATTCTTGTATTGTGAAGATTAATGAGGGTTAGGAGCAAGGCTTTAGTCTGCTTGTGGGACTGGAGTCCCACTTCCTAACGTGCAAACCGCAAATTTTGGAGGCAAGGCTTTAGTCTTGTTTGGGATTTGTGGATAAACGCTTAATTCTTGTATCTTGTACTATGAATATTGGTGTGAGTGGAGAGTAAGGCTTTGCTTGCGGGACGAGGTGTTTGGTTTTTCCTCTGCTTCCTATCTACATTCCTACTATTGAAGATAATACCTGAGTAGTTATTGCCTATTTTTTTATATTATTTTGCATATTTTGCTGTTTTCATGACTAATTCACATTCCAATATACAGTCGGCACATGCTTTAAGTCATTTGCAGGGATTGTATCATTCAGATTTTGAAAAGGACAATTGTGGCCTTGGTTTAGTAGCTTGTTTAAAGAATAAGCCAAGTAAAAAGATTGTCACCTTAGCAATTCAATCTTTGTGTAAGTTGTCTCATCGGGGCGGTATGTCTGCTGATGGGGTGACGGGTGATGGTTGCGGTTTGCTGTTACAAAAACCTGATTGTTTTTTTCGGCGAGTTGCGAGTGAATTATTTACGGTTACGTTAGAGCCTGTCTATGCGGTGGGTATGGTGTTTTTGAGTCAGGATGATGAGCGGCGGAAAGTTGCCCAGAAGATATTACAGCAGGAGTTAGAGAAACAGCAATTGACTTTGATTGGCTGGCGACAAGTGCCAGTAAATCGACAGGTTTTGGGTGATGCGGCTCAAGTTTCAGAGCCACAAATTTATCAGATTTTTGTGCAGTCGGATACCGTTATTGATGAGGCGGTGTTTAATCGTCAATTGTATAAGGCAAGGCGTTTTGCGGAAATGCAGATGCGTCAACAGTGTCCTGATGATAGTGATTTTTATGTGGCTAGTTTACATAGTCAAACCATCATTTTTAAAGGGTTGATGATGCCTGCGACTTTATCAGAATACTATTTGGATTTGTTACAAGAAGATTTTAAGACGGCGGTCTGCTCTTACCATCAGCGATTTTCTACCAATACTTTGCCACAATGGCGATTGGCTCAACCTTTCCGCTATTTGGCACATAATGGTGAGTTAAATACTATTCGCGGTAATCGCAATTGGGCGGTGGCACGAGCAAAACAGTTTCATTCTGCGGAACTACCTGAATTAAATCAGTTTGAACCGATTGTTTCGCAGTCGGGTTCAGATTCAAGCTCATTGGATAATATGCTTGAGGCATTAACGATGGGCGGTATTGATATGGTGAAGGCGTTACGCATATTGATACCTCCTGCATGGCAAAATAATCCAAAACTATCATCTGAGATTAAGGATTTTTTTAATTATTACTCACATCAAGTGGAACCTTGGGATGGTCCTGCGGGTATTATGTTGCATGATGGCAAGAGGGCTATTTGTGCTTTAGATAGAAACGGTTTAAGACCTTCACGTTATGTGATTACTCGTGATGATATTATTAGTTTTTCTTCTGAGGTTGGGGTGTTGGATGAGCAACCAGAAAATATTAAGACTAAAGGACGGTTAGCACCAGGCCAATTAATTTACTTAGATATTGAGAAGGGCGAGCTTACTCAAAGTGGTGATTTGTTAAAACGGTTTGCTGCTACGGCAGATTACACTAAAGCGATAGAGGCACGATTGTCATTACCGCCAAATACTGATGATTGGTCTTATCTGTTACCTGTTGATAAGAATATTCGTACTTGGCAGAAGTTTTTTAATCTTTCGTTTGAGGAACGGGATCAGGTGATTCGGGTTTTGGCAGAGGATTCACAAGAGGCGACTGGCTCAATGGGCGATGATGCACCTTTGGCAGCTTTTTCAAATCATGTACGCTCTTTGTATGATTTTTTCCGTCAGGTGTTTGCACAAGTAACCAATCCACCCATTGATTCATTGCGTGAAAATATCGTGATGGCATTGGATACGTTGTTTGGTAGTGAACCAGATATTTTCACTCCAACGGTTAATGATAGTCGTGCTGTTCATGTGAGTTCGCCAATATTAACTGCCAGTCAAATGCAACAGTTGCGTCAACAACAGTATTTGAAGCAACAAACATTCTCACTGCATTTCCCAGCGGATTTATCACTTGCAGACGCCTTAACTGATCTTTGTCATCAGGTTGAGCGGGCAATTCAATCTAAGGTTGAGGTGATTATTTTAAGTGATACCGATATTCAACCCAAACAAACCAGCATTCATTGTTTGATGGCAGTTGGTGCGGTACATCACCATTTGGTAAAATGCGGTTTGCGTACTCAGGTGAATTTAGTGGCTGAGACGGCAACGGCACGAGACCCACATCATTTTGCGGTTTTGTTTGGTTATGGAGCAACTGCGGTTTATCCTTATTTGGCGTATATGAGTATTTATGAGTTATGCCAAACTCAAGAATTAGTTGCAACCAAAAGTCCTGCTGAATATTGTGCTAACTATATTAAAGGTATCAATAAAGGGTTGTTGAAGATATTTTCTAAGATGGGAATTTCAACCGTTAATTCGTACCGTGGTGCACAGTTATTTGAGATTGTAGGGTTAGATGGAGAGGTGATAGAGGTTTGTTTTAGAGGTTCTACCAATCGCATTGGTGGCTTTAGTTTTGCTCAACTTGAAGCTGACCAACAGCGTTTGAGTGCGATTGCTTTTAATCCAAGAACCACTATTGCACAGGGCGGTTTACTTAAATATGTGCATGGTGGTGAACAGCACGCTTACGATCCTGGTATCGTTGATTTATTGCGTACTGCTTTGCAACAAGGCAATCAAAAGGCGTATGACCAATTTGCTCAAGCGGTAAACAATCGCCGTCCAATCGTTATTCGAGATTTCTTAAAATTAAATTCAAAATATCAACCTATTGATATTAGTGAGGTTGAACCTGCCGAGAAGCTGTATCCTCGTTTTGATGGTGCAGGTATTTCAATGGGTGCATTATCCACTGAGGCTCATGAGTCCATTGCAATCGCTTTGAATACATTAGGTGGACGCTCTAATTCAGGAGAGGGCGGTGAAGACCCCAGACGATTTGGTACGAATAAAAACTCCAAAATCAAACAAATTGCCTCTGGGCGATTTGGTGCGACTACGGCTTATTTAATGAGTGCTGAGGTGATACAAATTAAAATTGCTCAAGGAGCAAAACCAGGGGAAGGCGGACAATTGCCTGGTGCAAAAGTGGATCAATACATTGCTGAACTGCGTTATTCAACGCCTGGCGTTACTTTGATTTCACCACCACCACATCATGATATTTATTCAATTGAGGATTTGGCTCAGTTGATTTACGACCTTAAACAGGTAAATCCTCAAGCCTTAGTTTCAGTAAAATTAGTATCGGCTCCAGGTGTGGGAACGGTTGCTGCTGGAGTGGTGAAAACCTATGCCGATTTGATTACCATTTCAGGCTATGATGGTGGCACGGGTGCCAGTCCATTGACTTCGGTTAAATATGCAGGTAGTCCTTTTGAGTTGGGACTTTCAGAAGCACGTCAAGTATTGCGAGCCAATAATTTGCGTGGGCAGATTCGCTTGCAAGCGGACGGTGGTTTAAAAACGGGTTTGGATGTGGTTAAGGCGGCGATTTTGGGTGCAGAGTCGTTTGGTTTTGGTACCGCACCGATGATTGCACTCGGTTGTAAGTATTTGCGTATTTGTCATTTAAACATTTGTCCCGTGGGCATTGCAACGCAAAAAGAGCAATTACGTAAAGAACATTTTCATGGGATGCCTGAAATGGTCATCAACTATTTCCGTTTTGTCGCTGAGGAAGTACGTCAGATTCTTGCTGATTTAGGGGTTCGCAGTCTTTCAGAAATTATTGGAAGGACTGAATTTCTTAAAGTCTTGGATGCCTCAGATAAGCGTTTAGACCAGCGTTTTAGCGGTTTGAAATTTGCTGATCTGTTAAGCAATGAGGGTATTGATGAAAATCAACCGCACTATTGCCAAGTTGAAAAAAATGAACCTTGGGATAAGGGCGAGGTGGCAGAAAGTGTCTTAGCCGCATTATTACCTGCCATCGAGAATAAAACAGGTGGTGAGTTTCAGTTTACTATCAACAATCTGCAACGCTCTATGGGTGCTAGAGTATCGGGTGAAATCGCCAAACGGTATGGCAACTTAGGTATGCAAGATAATCCTATACAAGTTAAGTTTACGGGTATCGCAGGTCAATCCTTCGGGGCGTGGAATGTTGGCGGTTTAGAGCTTTATTTGGAAGGGGATGCCAACGATTATGTGGGCAAAGGTATGAGTGGTGGCAAAATCGTTATTACTCATCCGCCAGAAATTAGTGCTTTGCCAGACTATCAACGAATGCCAATTATGGGTAATACCTGCCTTTATGGTGCTACCCAAGGAAAACTCTATGCCGATGGGAGTGTCGGAGAGCGGTTTGCCGTGCGTAACTCAGGTGTTAATGCGGTGGTGCTTGGTGTGGGAGACCATGGATGCGAATATATGACAGGTGGTGTGGTTATTATCTTGGGTAAAGTGGGTATTAACTTTGGTGCAGGTATGTCAGGTGGCTGTGCTTTTGTTTATGACCCTAAAAATCAACTCGCACGCGTGATTAACCCAGAAATGATTGAAGTGGCACCCTTATCAAGTCAGGATGATCGGATTCAGCAACTATTTGAACAGCAACTCATTGACTTTGTCGAGCATACCCATAGCAAACAAGGAACGCATTTATTCACCAACTTGGCAACCGAAAAAGTACATTTTAAATTTGTCAAAGCAAAAGCAATGGAACTTGAAACCTTACTAACAGCGGTGACGATAACCTAAGCATCGTTAGCATAACGCCGTTGGTGGGACTAAACAACTAACAGCTAAGCAATCATGCAGAAGTCTTTAAAAGTAGCAGTGGTGGGCGTTGGGCGATTAGGTTCAGTTCACGCACGTAACTTATTGTATAAGATTCCAAACGCTGAACTAATTGCCGTTTGTAGCCGTACTATGGAAACCGCAAAGGCGTTTCAGCAACAACACAATATACCATACGCCTTTGATGATTTTGATAAGTTAATTGAATTACCAGAATTGCAAGCTATTGTGATTAACAGTCACACACGCTTTCATCCAGAGCATATTACAAAAAGTCTAGCTCGTGGTTTGGCAGTGTTTACTGAGAAGCCATTAAGTGATGACCATGCAAGAGCCGTTGAATTGGTACAATTTATGGAACAGCAATTTGCCAATCAACACTGCATGGTGGGCTTTATGAAACGCTTTGATCCAGCGTACTTAGAAGCGAAAAAATATATTCAGGCAGGTAAACTGGGTAAACCCATTTTATACCGTGGCTATGCTTGCGACAGTATCAAGATTGCCGAATCCACCTTAGCCTTTATATCGGATAGTGGTGGTATTTTTTATGACTTTTTTGTACATGATTTTGATGCTTCGCGTTGGCTATTAGAGAGCGAATGGCAACCCAACAGCGTACATTCTTACGGTGATGTTTATCACTTTGAACAATACAAGGCACATCAGGATTTTGATAATGCAAGTTGTACCGCTCAGTTTGAGAATGGCACTATGGCTTTTTACTATTGTGGGCGTACCGCTCCGCAAGGCTTAATGGTAGAAACTGAAATTATAGGCACCGAGTCAATTCTACGAATAGCGACCAATAGCGGTAAAAACAAAATCCAAATCATCAACCATAACGGTCAAGTTAAAGAAGAACATCTGATGTTCTTAGATCGCTTTGAGCAAGCCTATATCAATGAATTGCAATACTTTGTTGATAAGGTGCAAGCAGGTGAAATAAACAACTTAACCCAACCCAACCAATACGATGCACTCAAAGCCAGTGAAATGGCACATCTCGCTGAAAAAAATCTTTTTCAGCAGGCTTAGAGTTTGAGGGTTTAGGGTTTGAGGGCTTAGGGTTTGAGGGCTTAGAATTTAGCTTTTAATTGTTCTTCGCCTATCTCTACAAGGTACCTGACTCGTTACGAAAAATTTATTAGATATTACAAGCAATCGGTTGATTTTTTTCAAGAGACTGATAGGCGATTTCGGCTAATTGCATGGATTTGAGACCGTCTAAGTGATTGCCACCTATTGCTAAGGGGGCATTGTTTTGAATGGCTTCAATAAAATCATCTAACTCAGATTTATAGGCTTGCTGGTAGCGTTCTAAAAAGAAATGTTGGGTTGGGCTCGTGGCAAAGCCTTGAGTGCTGGCAGTTGTCAGTAAATTCTCAGAAACATTATTCACCTGTAACATGCCTTTGGCTCCAAAGGCTTCTTTGCGATAGACGACTCGTTCCCATCGCTCCTGCGTGGGAATGCATACCTTACTTGCAAGGTTCGGTTAAACCCAACTCATGCAAGTGTTGATGGAATTAAAAGTAACCCGTTGAAATTTTTGCAAGTTGTCTAATCCCGTATGCATTCCCACGCAGAACAATGTCTATACAGCATGGGAACGAGTCGGGTACCTGAGTAGTTTTTTTGGCTAAGCCATGAATAAATAGAGGTACCCTTCAGTTTCAATCAAGCACAGATTGTTTCAATACTCTTTGCTGAGTCGCAATCTATATTAAGCTGTTCGCAGATAACATCTAAATTGCTCATAGCAACACTTAGACAGGTGGAAGCACCTGTGGGTGGTGCGACATTGAAAACCGCATTGTCACCAGTAATAATTGAATCCCCGAATAAAAGCTCACCTTTTTCATGGTCAACCAGTAATGGTCTTGAGCCACCGACCCCTGAAGCAAATTGCAAATGGGAAGTCGTTATATCAGGCACAATACTTTGCAAATATCTGGCAAATAGCTGTTTACGAATTAAAGGAACATTGTAAATCAAAGATTTCCAAATCATGGGATTCTTTGATAGATGGGCAATCGTATGAGGCAGTTTTGAGGAAAATTTAATACATTTAAAATAATCCTGATAACCGCCTGGGGCATAACGTTCCATTTTGGGCAACAAGTGTAATGTAGGACCAAAGCGAGTGCGTTGCTCAGCGGTCGCAATATCAGGATCGCCATGCACGGCAGCAAAGGGTAAACCCAAGAGTTGCATGGTATAGACCTTGCCACGCAACGGCAATGAGGAATAGAAGAAACTCCCTGCTGCGGAAAGTAGCGAAAGATGCTCCCCAAGACCCAACATTTTAGCAAAGTATAAACTATAAGCACTTGCAGAAAATACCAAAAATCGACATTCAAATACCACTTTATTGCCCTTTTGTTCGGCTTCCACTAAGTAGCCTGTGGCAGTTTTCTTTATTGTTTTGACCGTTGTACCCAGCATGATTTGATCTTGCTTAGAGGCATTTGATTGAGTATGGGTTTGCTCAATAAATGACTGTGCCAATAATTGATAGTTTATTGCACAATGGGTTGATGGATAGCCCATGCCAGCAATCTCATCAGGACGGCGATGACCTTTTTTTAAAGCAACCGTTGGTTCAATATCACGAATCGCTTGCCAATCAAACCATTCAAGTTTAGGGAAGGTCGGTTTAAATTGTTGGTATCGCTCGGCAAGTCGCTGAATTTCTTGTTCTCCAACTGCCAGCACCATTTTAGGCATTTTAAAAATGGTTTGCTCTCGATTGGGGAGTTTTAAGCAATACTGTTTTAAAGCACTTGCTCCTTTTTGTAGTTGAATCGCTTCCTGATAATCGTAGTTGGTTTCAATATCACCTGCGTGAAGCGTTTGTGAATTATAGGTTGCCTTAGAATTACCCATCGCAATCTCTGGATAACGGTCAATAATCCGAACATTAAGACCACTAACATGACGATCTAAAGCATAATAGAGTGCAGTGCCACTAACACCTGCACCAACGATTAAAATATCTTGATAAATTTTTGACATAAAACAGTACAGAAATGGTATAAAATTTTTCTGTTGTGAATATTTAGTGAATTATTTTTAGTCCTAAATTGGATTTTTAACTATTCTTGACTTAAGTCAACCCAGAACTAAAAATCCCTTGATACAATTAATTTTAATTTGTAGCTGTGTTATAGTGCCATCATGACCACTATTAAACACCAAATATCCTTTTTTATTTACTAATTTAATGCTAACATGACGACAACCTCATCAATGAACTCATCTACATCGCTCACTCCTGAACAAATTGAACGTGCTAAAAATGTTTTTCTCAATTTACAATCCAATCTAACGGAGCAGCTACTTAGCTTTGAAAGTGCTGATAATTTTTTATCCCAAAAGTGGCAAAAAGAACCTCATGAGAAATTACAAGGAGACGGTATTACCAATGTTTTCCAAAATGGCGAATGTTTAGATAAGGGAGGGGTAAATTTTTCTCATGTGAAAGGTGCGGCGATGCCAGCTTCAGCAAGTAGTGAACGGCAAAATTTAAGCAATAAACCTTTTCAAGCACTAGGCACTTCCATAGTGATTCATCCTCGTAATCCACTTGCTCCAACTTCCCATTGCAATATTCGTTTGTTTGTCGTACACCTAAACGATAACGAGAATGTTTGGTGGTTCGGTGGCGGTTATGATTTAACCCCTTTCTTTGCCAATGATGAAGATGTTGTAGAGTGGCATCAGGCGATTAAAGATTTTTGTGATAAGTACGATAAAAATTGCTATAATGATTTTAAAAAACGTTGTGATGATTATTTTTTGTTAAAACATCGTAATGAAACACGTGGCGTTGGTGGGTTGTTTTTTGATGATTTAAATGCAACCAATGGTTGGGATTTTGAAAAAGCTATTTCCTTTGTTGAAGATGTTGGCAAAACTTATGTTGATAGTTATATCTCTATCATTCGCAAACGTCATAAAATGCCTTTTACCGAGCAACAAGTTAATTTTCAACAATATCGTCGAGGACGTTATGTTGAATTTAATTTACTCTATGATCGAGGAACGATTTTTGGATTGCAATCTGGTGGACGCGTTGAATCTATCTTAATGTCATTACCCAATCAAGTACAATGGCACTATGAGCATCAATCACCCGAACAACAGCAGTTAGACTATTATTTACAACCCAGAGATTGGTTGGGCTTAGAAAGTTAGATTAGAGGGTCAGATTGGAGAGTTAGATTGGAAGGTTGAATTAGAGAATACACCTCTTAGTGCTGAACTACTAACTCTGATACTAACTCTACATCAGTCCTAACTCTAACACTGACGACGCCAGAAAGGTGGATGATCCTTGCGAGTTTGTTGAATGTTAGTTGACTTTTGAGCATTAACTACTCCTAACATAAACTGCACGGCACCCGAACAAGCGGTATCATAAACGGGTATATTACGTTGACGATACCGTTGAATGACTTTTGGGTGTGGATGTCTAAAGCGATTTTTAAAACCTGTAGGGACAATTGCAGTCATCTTACCATCCTCTGGAATCACCGTATCAAGAAACCTCTTGGAAGATGAAGTAAGGCTTCCTTGATGCGGAACAATTAGCCATTGAGTAGTTAGTTGGTTTGCATACCCATCCACTAAATAACGTTCCACTCGCTTTTCAATATCACCTGGAATCAACAATCGTTGTCCACCCTTAGCCGTAACCATCAAAACACAAGATAGATTATTATCCTTTACTTTCCTCACCTTGTTCGGTTTGCTTTTTGTACCTTTGGTTGGCGATTTAGCGGATACCAGATTGGGTTGATATTGAATCATAGAAAATTGCACTTGATCCCATTGCCAACGTTTATTATGGCAGTTCCGCCAATCTATCCGTTGAAACTTCTTATCAAGACTTTTTTCCAACGCTGCATAACCGCCATAATGATCATTATCATGGTGGCTGATTACGATAATCTGAGGCGTTGCTCGTAGTTGTCGCAATATTGGCAAAATAACACGTTTACCATTCCCTATCTTTCCGGTATCGTAAATAAGTAAATGCTCATGTGTTTGAACCAGCAAACTCAAACCTTGTCCCACATCTAACACCATTACCTTAGCTGTTCCAATCGCAGGTGATTCTAGTTTAGGATACAGCAACATAATAACAATAAGCATACTCAAAATACGCAACCGCCAGTCTTTCTGAATAAATATTAACCATAACAAACAAGTGCTAATAACCGTAACTAATAATGTCGGTGAAGGTAAACTAAACCCTGAATACTGCCATTGACTAAAGTACAGTAACCAATCATTGATATTATCTAACAATTGATAATTCAGCCAAATAATGCCATTAAAAATCCCCTGATGCCAAATAAACCCCAAACTTAATAACATCAGCGGAACCACTAAGATTCCAATTAATGGTGCAATAATCAGATTGCACAAAGGCGAAATAATAGAGGCATTTTGAAAAACATACAGCAATATAGGAATCAAGGTAACGGTTAAGGCAATATGAAAGTATAACAATTTAACAATAGCAACAGTATGTTGTTGTTGTTGTTGGAAGTCAGTATATTGATGGATATAGTTGCGTATCTTTGCATACAATCCCCCCTTAGCTCCTTGAGTGGATAGAGTCAGGCGGGTAAATGGGTTGGTTTTAATGGAGTCATCAGCATTATCCATCATGTCGGGCTTATGCTTTTTCCAATAATGCAATAAGCTGTAAATAATGGCAATTGCCAAAAATGACAAATAGAATCCTGTGGCTAAAACAGCACGACTATCAATAACGAGAATCATCAGCAACGCTCCCAACAAAGTCAACCACGGTGGAATAAAACGCTTACTAAATGTTGCCAGCATCACTATAACAAGCATAATGAAGGCACGTTGAGCAGGAATTTGAAACCCTGCAATCATGGCGTATAGCGTAGCAACTAAGGTACCACTCAATGCAAAAATGGTGGGTGCCGATAGATACTGAACAAGCCTGACTGAACGCCTCCACAAAAAACTAAACAAGCCACCAAAAACAATCGCCACCAAACCGATATGCAATCCAGAAATAGCGAGTAAATGAGCAGTTCCTGTTACTTGAAACGCCTGCCATTGAGAATCCGATATTTTACTTCGGTTACCAATAGTCAATGCCTCAAGCAAACCTACAATCGTTTCATCTAAGTCATACTTGGTTTGAAAAAGTTGCAATTTGTCTGCGATGGTATGGCGTATCTTGGCAATTAAAGTCAGCCCCGAACTCCACCAAGTTGGTGTGAACTCATCGTCAGTGAGTTGCCGACTTTGACGGTTATTTAACACATAACCCACCGCTTGTAGATGTTGACTAAATGCCCAACGCTCATAATCAAAACCAGCGGGATTAACAGTGCCATTAATGGGCTTTAGTTTGACATTAAGTTGCCAATATTGTTGCAATTGTATTTTTTTTGGGCGATACTTGCTGTGATACCAACTTAAACGTACCTTTTTATTAAAGTCTTGCCAACCTTCGCCCCAATTTATTCTCTGAATGATAAAGTTGAAACGCCAAATTTTATCTTGGTTATAAGCAACTGGAATGGAAGATACATAGCCTTGAAGCAAACTTTTTTGCATTAACCAGTCTGCAGAAGTTGGAGGAGTTTGCTGAGGCAAGCTCACTAAATTTTTAGTAACATAACCAAGCGTGATTATTAATATCAGTATTCCTAACCATGCTATCTTCACGAATTGAATATTTTTCAACATATCTAAGAATATTGACTATAATTTTTATGCGGTAAGGGAATTTTGATTTTGATGTTTATGTTTCTATACAATATTCCAACACTCACTTTCATAACCCACTTCCCACGAAACCCAATGTAAGAAACCCGATATAAGAAGTCCAATGTAAGAAACTCAATGTAAGAAACCTAATGTAAATTATCCAATGAAAATTACCCAATGCAACAAACGTGCAACAATTCTCCAGCTCCTCTAAGACTGTGCCAATATGATTAAAAGAGTTGTAAAAAAAATACCTACTCGGCAACAACTGATAGAGAGTAAGAGTTTAAAGTTAATTCGACCTCTATTACATTTCCATTATCTTTGGGCGTGGAATCGGCGTAATGTAGCAAGAGCATTGTTTGTTGGTATGATTTGTGCTTTTACCCCATGGCCATTCCAAATGTTACAAGCGGCTTTCACCTCCGTTTACTTACGTGCAAATGTGCCAATAGCTGTCGCTTCGGTATGGATTACCAATCCCCTCACCATGCCGCCTATTTTCTATTTCTCCTATTTGGTGGGAGCATGGACGTTAGACTTTGAAATGCAACCGATACAATTTGAGCTTACTTGGACATGGTTAGAAACGGTATTGATTGAAATTTGGCAACCCTTTTTGCTTGGGTGTGCTATTTGTGGACTCTTTTTTGGTTCTATTAGCTGGTTATTGGTTCATGGTATTTGGCGTTATTGTGCGATTAAGCGTTGGAAAAAACGCAATAGTCGCAGTACTTTAGCCCCCCCTAAAAAAGATTGAGTTTAAAAGTGGAATTTACTATTAATCTTATCAACTTTTTAGGAGTATGCAACGAAGAAATCAAAATTTACAGAAAGTCAAATTGTTCAGATTTTAAATCAAGGTTCTGCAGGAGTTCCAGTGAATAACATCTGTCGAGAACATGGTATCAGTAGTGCAACGCTCTAACGAACACCAAGCACCAAGCTTGATATTAGGCATCAAAATCTGAGAGACAAGCTGAAAATTATTTATGACTGCTTTATCTAATATTTTCAAAAAGAGTTCTATCAGCATACCTTCTACCCTTAATGATTGGGAAAGCAAAGTAGATAAATGGTGCAATGAGTACCGTACTAAGAATGGAATATCTGAACTAATAGAAATAACAATAGACCAAGCAGTATTTATATTTGACCTAATCAGCGAAAGAGTGATTCTTGCATTTTCCATATCCACTGAGCAATTATGTAAACGAGATTCAAGTAGAATTCGTGGGTTCCCAAATGTAAACGCCTCTACAAAGAATGAGGCACGTAAAAATAAATTTGAATCCGATAAGGGGCATTTTCTTGGACATGCAAGCGGAGGCGAGCTAGACATTAACCTATTCCCACAAAGAAGAGAACTTAATAGAGGATGGTCTGAGGAAGGAAAGCGTTATAGAAAAATGGAAAGATTTGTCGCTAAAAACACAGGGACATTTTTCTACCATAGAGCAATGTATGATAATGATACTTGGGTTCCAAGTTGTTTAGAGTATGGAGTTTTACAAAATAACGAAATATGGTGGGTTGACACATTTATTAATGCCGAACAGTAAAGAACTAACAAGTAAGGTTAAATTCTATAGCTCCCACACTCCTCGTAAGAATACATACTTTGTAAAAATATTCCCTAAAAAAGCTAAGAGCCTCTTATTCTCACCCAGTCCAAATCCCCATAGAACCCGTATCCCAACATCTTCCTGTAATTGTAATCCCCCCTAAAACAACCCATTGGTTCAAATCAACTCATCCTCTGTCCGCCCCCTTGCAAAAGATTACAGGCAGATTAGTTTAAATGTTATATAAAAAAGAGAAGAAATTATGTGCACTTACATGCCCGTTAGTGAAGTCGTTAAGTTACCTATAAATTGGGTACGTGGTGATGATGAAAGATTGAAGACAGTTTTTAAATCACTTAAAAATGGAGATGGGGTTAAAGAACCGATTAAATTGCTCAACTGCGGATGTGGAAAAACCTACATGTTAGAAGATGGTGGGCACAGAATAACGGCGGCTCATAATTTATATCAAAAAACAGGTAAAGACGTAATGGTTAGAGTTCATCTACATGTAGCTGAATTTCAATAATAACATCACAATCAACTCAATCAACTGCACAAAAATAGATCGTTCTCCTATGAGCTAAGGTTTCAGGTATTTCTAACATGAAGCAGCCCGATTTAAAGACCGAAAGACTCCTGCTCCGCAAGTTTCGCATTGATGATGCGAGTGAGGTTCAAAATCTCGCAGGAAATTTCAACGTATCAAAAACGACCTTGAACATTCCTTACCCTTATAAACTTGAGATGGCAGAAGAATGGATAAACTCACATTTAGAAAACAAGACAGCAAAGACCCAAATTGCTTACGCAATAGTCAAATTAGACTCTCAACAATTATTAAGAGCCGTCAGCTTAATGAAAGTTGACACCGTCAGCTTAGTGGAAATTAGCACCATCAGCTTAATGAAAGTTGACACCGTCAGCTTAGTGGAAATTAGCACAGTCAGCTTAATGAAAGTTGACACCGTCAGTTTAGTGGAAACTGACACCATCAACTTAACGGAAATTGAAAAAACACAAGCAATTTTAGGATACTGGATAGGAGAACCCTACTGGGGAATGGGTTACTGCACTGAGGCTGTAAGAGAATTAATACAGTTTGCATTTCAAACAATTGGATTAAAAAAGATAGTTGCAGAACATCTAACATCAAACCCAGCCTCAGGCAAAGTCATGAAAAAAGCTGGCATGAGACACGTAATGACAACACAGAAAATTGATCGACACGGAGAAAATGCAAGCATGGAGATATATGAAACCCTCTGAAATACAAAACACCTAATCAGCACATGCAGACAGATCAGCAAACCAATACACATTTTACTAACCACTAACGCAAGGTCAAAATATTACGGATTAAAAGGTTAAGCACTAGCCACACTCAACATTGGGGGGGTATATACATTGGGATACAATATTCCAGAGGTGCTACCGCTATGCCACTATTGGCAACAATGATCGCTTGAGGCAAAAGTGGTTTTGCAAACCGTATTGATCATGCAATGTCGACGGCAAATAAACTCGCAAATGCCCTCAACCCAGAAAACAACATTTCTCTTTAGGCAATGCCAAAAACAGGTGTAACTGTATTTCGCCTTCGCAACATTAATATCAACATTAACACCAACATTAACACAGAAATTTTTTATAGAAACTTGCCTCAATATATGTTTTCAACTTGTATAATTGATGATGAAAAAATAGCTCCAATCAATTGCCGCAAATCCACTAGCCGACACTAATAAAATCATTTCCACAATCCAAAAGGCAATACATTGCGTTGAGATTTAAAATCCAGAACAATAAATACACACACAAATATATCCCCCCAACCAAATAAAACTGTACCACTTCGCTCTGCACTTTTATTTTATTGGTGATGTAAAGCATTAAAACTATAAGAATTATGAATGACACTACCGAAGCAAATCAGGTCAATAACCATGAGGAAATGAGCGAAGAGATGAAGTCGTACAGGCTTGGTCTCATTGAAACGCAACGTAAATTGAACGAAAGCTACGATAAATTAATAATTACTCTTTCTGGCGGTTCACTCGCACTTTCAATCACGTTCTTAAAAGACATCATTGGTTCTAACCAAATAAACCAGCCCTTTTGTCTTTTAATTGCTTGGATATTATTTGTGGTAAGCCTTACTGCGATTTTATGTGAAATACTTTTTGGTATAAAAGCACATAAAAAAGCAATTACTCAAGTTGATGATGGTTCTATTCATGATAAAAAAGTTGGTGGCAAATTCTCTTCTATATCAACTATAACACACTGGATTGCATCAATTTCTCTTGTGTCAGGCTTATTCTTTATATCAATATTTACATTTAACAATTTAGGAGGCTTAGATGGCAAAAAAAACACCCCCTGTACCCAAACCTCAACCCAGACCAAGTCCGCAGAAAAGTCCTGAGTCTAAACCTCTAACAAAAGATACACCTAATAGAAAATATAGCTGGGCACCACCACCACCGCCAAAATAATAAAAAAGGTGATACATAATTAAAAAACTCTATTAAGCCACTGAACTTAAACAGTTAGCACACTATCGGTTAATACCTATGAATATCATCCCAAAGTATCTCGTTCGGGTGAGTTCACCCTCTCTCACTCCCAGCAAAAAACTACGGACAGATTAGTTCAAACGTTAGATGCCAACAAAACAAATAGGAAAGACCTTATGATAAAAGAATTGAATGACAGTAACGCTGAAGAAATTACTCGCCCCATATTTGAATCTATTCATGGTTCGTACGCTCATTCAGACTATCAAAGTCTGATTCAAAATAACTTATCTAAAAAAATGAAAAAAGAACTAACTGAAAAAGTATTCAAGGAGGCAATTGAAAAATATTATTCCAGTTACGGCGATCTTATTGAAATGAAATATTTGGGCTATCTAAATCGAGATGTAGGACATCAAGTCCTTTGGAAGTGCAAATACAGCAAAAATACCGAAGAGGTTCTTTGGCATATATTCTTTTCAAAAAAAAATTCCAAAGAACATGAAATAACTGGTATATGGTTCGGATTCTAATCTCGTATGGGTTGTGGACGATTGTAACAAAACAGCATTCAACAAGCATATTCAGTTAAACAGCCAGATCACTTGCACCGTCTGACCACCACTAATTCTCTACATTAATCATCAACTACCCACAACCATTGAACAACATCTGCCAACTGTCTTATTATTCCCACACTCCCGCGTAAGAATGCACACTTTGCAAGAATGCCACATCAAAAAAGTTGAGAACACCCTATTCTTACCCAATCCCACTTCGCCTCTTGCTTTTCAAACCAAATCCCCGTACAATTCCTAACCAATTACTCAATCTGATCCACACCCAGCATTCCCTAAAAACACCTCGTTCGGTTCAGATTAATTCATCCTCTGCTCCTCTCTGCAAAAGACCGCAGGCAGATTGGTTCAAATATTTCAAACATTCTAAGTAATCTCCTAATTCATGCATAGGTAAAACAATTATGAAATGTTCAATTTATATCGCAACAAGTACTGATGGATACATAGCCACTCCTGATGGTGCTGTTGACTGGTTACACACAGCAAACGACCAAGAAGTTGATTTAGGCGATAATCGAGATATGGGGTTCGTGGCTTTTGTAGCTTCTGTAGATTGTATTATTATGGGACGCAAATGTATGGAGTCAATTTCCAACATGAACCTCAGCCCTGAACATTGGCCATATGGAGATATTCACATTGTTGTGCTAAGTAACACACTAAAAGAACCACCTAAAAATTTACATGGTAAGGTTGAAATATTTTCTGGAGCGATTCCTGATTTGATTAAAAAATTGGAAAAGCAAGGGTTAAAGCATGCTTATATTGATGGCGGTTCAACTATCACCTCATTTATCAACCTAAATCTAATTGATGAAATGACTATCACTATCGCACCTGTATTACTTGGCGAAGGCATCCCTCTGTTTGGCAAACTCAATAACCGTGTTAAACTTAAACAAGCCAAAGCCACCGCATTTGCAAATAATTTTATTCAAATCCAATACGCTGTAAATTACTTATAACAAACACATACATCTAACCAAACTACTAACCACTGATACAGAACATTAGGTACCAACCATTCACAATCTTTGAACAACATCTGCCAACTGTCTTATCATTTCCCACAACTCCTGCGTAAGAATGCCACATCAAAAAACCTGAGAACACCCTATTCTTACCCAATCCCACTTCACCTCTTGCTTTTCAATTCAAATCCCCGTACAATTCCTAACCAATCACTTAATCTGACCCATACCTCAACATTCCCTAAAACACCTCGTTCAGTTCAGATTAATTCATCTTCTGTCCACTCCCTGAAAAAGGTTAAGGGCAGATTAGTTTAAAGGTTAAATCATTATGGTAGTTTACTCAAAGAAACACGCTACTTTATATTGCAAATATATTATTCTCTCTACATTGTTATTTGGATTAATAGATTTTATAGTTCTTCTTTTACTAAATCTAGAAAATGAAGAAACTATTAAAGGGTTGTTTGACGGCTTAATTGTTCTAATATTTTTTGCTACTGCTTTTATTGGCATCCTATCCGCACTAAGTTACTTTGTTACGTTTATTTTGCTTTCTGCTATGAATATATTTTATCCTTTTACAAAAGGTCGTATTTGTTCAATATTTTATGGAATAACAGTGTTTTTAGTTCTACATGTATTACTCTTTCTAAAGCCAAATCTATTTAATGCTATTGCTATTGCTTTTCTAGCTAGCCCTTTAATTTTTTTGGTCATACTACTGGTTTGGTTTGTTTTTTGTTCTGGTTATAGTTTATTAATACAATACATAATATCTGAAAAATCAATCCCTTAGATGACTATAAATCGCCTCTGAATTTGGTTAACCATTCACAATCTTTGCCAACCGTTACTATCATCCCCACACACCCACATAAGAATGCATACTGTGCAAGAGTGCCACATCAAAAAAACTGAGAACACCCTATATCTTACCCAATCCCACTTCACCTCTTGCTTTTCAAACCAAATCCCCGTACAATTCCTAACCAATCACTCAATCTGACCTTTTAAAGAGGTTCGGTTAATTTAAACTAATCCATCCTCTGCTCACTCTCTATACAGACTAAAATCTTGTTGCAATCCTCTCTCAAAATCTGCTATCTAGAGTCTTGTCTAATCCAGTATGCATTCCCACGCAGGACGGTGTCTATACAAGCATGGGAACGAGCAGGGTTTGAGCACCCTGAGTAGTTACCCTTAAACAACAACAATCCCCCCAATCTCCCCCCCCCCCCAAAAAAAACATTTTGAAAATCATTCAATCCATAGCGATATTCTCATCTATGACTTCATTGTCAAGGATTTTGGGATTTTGTCGTGATCTTATATTTGCTAAGGTATTCGGTGCAAGTGAAGCAATGGATGCCTTTATTATTGCTTTTAAGATACCTAACTTTTTCAGACGATTATTTGCCGAAGGGGCATTTACCCAAGCGTTTGTACCTGTATTGATGGCGATTCGCAAGGAAACACCTGCGTTTGAACAAGTCTTTATCGGTGCAGTTGCCTATCGTCTATTGCTTGCATTATTGGTTGTCACCGCTTTAGGGGTCATCTTCGCTCCAATAGTGATATTATTGTTTGCACCTGGTTATGTTGACCAACCCGACCAATGGGAGTTGACTTCACAACTATTGCGTTTTACATTCCCTTATCTTGCCTGTGTTTCCTTAGTCGCATTAGCGGTGGCAGTATTAAACAGTCTGGGACAATTCGCAATGGGTGCATTTCTTCCCGTACTATTAAATATCGTATTGATTATCAGTGCCTTATTTATTTCACCGATGTTTGAGAAACCAATTATGGCATTGGCGGTTGGGGTATTTGTGGCAGGATTTTTACAGTTGTGGATGATACTGCGTTGGCTTAGAAGACTGGCTGAACTGCCGAAACTGCAATGGAAAGTCTCCGCAGAAGTTACTGGTAAAATAAAAACCGTTTGGCGGTTGATGTTGCCTGCAATAATCAGCGTATCGGTGATACAGGTGAATTTGTTGGTGGATATGATATTAGCTTCTACACTACCAACAGGTAGCATTTCATGGCTCTATTTTGCACAACGCTTGATGGAATTACCTAATGGATTATTTGTGGTTGCTTTAAGTACCGTATTATTGCCTTCTTTTGCAGGCTTGGTCGCTAGTGGCAAACAGACTTCATTTAGCCAGAGTGTTGAACAAGCAATTACGGTTGGAATATTTTTAACGACTCCAGCTTTGATTGGTTTATCCGTTCTTTCAGAGCAGATTTTATCAGTGTTATTTGAAGGAGGACAGTTTTTGCAAACCGATGTGAAAGCAACTTCCAGTGCTCTATTTTATTACGCACTAAGTCTTCCTGCTTTTGTGCTGATTAAAGTTTTTTCTGCTGCTTTTTTTGCTAACCACAACACCCGAATGCCAATGATCTGTGCGGTGATTGCGATGTTGGTCAATATCGCTTTAAGTTTATGGTTGATTAATCTTTTTCAGCATACTGGACTCGCTATTGCAACGGCTATTTCCGCTTGGAGTAATGGCATTATGCTATACCTGATGTTACGCCACCGTCAATTAGTAGCGATTTTTAAAAGTTATGGGATATTGATACGAGTATTGATATGTTGCTTCATTATGTGGTTACCGCTTATATTGGTAAGACCCTATTTAGCAATACTTTGGCAACAAACCGAGAAATGGCAACATGCTGCCCTGCTGAGTGCAACAATCATTATCGCTATTGCCGTTTATTTGATTAGCGGATTATTGGTTCGCCTACCTTTCAAACAGTGGATGAATTGGAAACAAGATATTAATTAAAAAAGGCTTAACTTTACAACGATTCCCCTTAAAACAACGCCCCAAAACTAACCTATAACTTTTACCGAACTGGTGCCGACATTTTCCAATTGTTGCATAATCTCATGAATATGCTGAGTTTGATTCATGGTATAAAGATGAAAAGAATGATGACCATTGGCAGCAAGTTCAGCAATTTGCTTGACTGCATACTCAATACCATAATCACGCATAGCTTGAGGGTTGTTTTCATATTTAGTAAGATACTTGCCTAAGTCTGATGGAATCTTCGCATCACACATGGTGGCAATTCGGTTGACTTGCTGACTATTCAAGACTGGAAAGATACCTGCAATCAACTCGCCTTGATATTGATTGGCAGATAACCTTTCAGAATAATCATAGAAAGACTGATTATCAAAGAATAATTGGGTAATAACGCCCTCAGTTCCAGTCTTTATTTTCTCTAATTGATATTGAAAATCCCTTTCTTTATTGGGGTTTTGATAATGCCCTTCAGGATAACCTGCAACATATACTAAGGTTTCAGGGAAATTTTCATGAATAAGGGTTTTTAAATCTTTGGCGTATTTCAAATTCTCATGCTGAACATAACTCCGATTTTGTGGCAAATCTCCTCGTAAGGATAAAATACGATTAACATCAACCGCCAAATAATCGTGCACTTTTTGCTTGGCTTGTTCAGGGGTTAAGTCAATACAAGTAACATGTGCCATGCAATCGACTTTTAACTCATTCTGAATAAACTGACAAAGTTCTAAATTGTCAGTTGTGTCCGCACCATTAGCACCACAAGTAACACTGATAAAGTCAGGATTATACTGAGCGTACTCAGATAATTTATCCTTAATTTCAATGTGTCCTTGTGGCGTTTTAGGCGGAAATATTTCAAACGAAATATTTAACTTGAAATTTTCCATCATTTTTTATTTGATGCTTATTGACGCATTTTTTTCGCAGCTTGCACCATATTGACCAACGCCTTTTTGGTTTCTTCCCAAGCTCTGGTTTTCAAACCACAGTCAGGATTAACCCATAAACGCTCAATTGGAATATGCTTACTCGCAACCGTCAATAAGTGAACAATCTCATCAACTTCTGGCACTCTTGGCGAGTGAATGTCATAAACACCAGGACCAATCTCATTCGGGTAATGATGAGTTTTAAATACATCTAACAACTCCATCTGTGAGCGAGAAGTCTCAATACTAATAACATCAGCATCTAATGCGATAATATGATCCATAATATCATTAAACTCGCAGTAGCACATATGGGTATGAATTTGTACCTCATCCGCAACACCCGCAGTTGACAATTGGAAAGACTGAGTTGCCCAACGCAAATAATCCTCATGCAAATCTTCTTTAAGCGGTAATCCCTCACGCAAGGCAGGTTCATCAACCTGTACCACCTTAATACCAGCATTGACTAAATCCTGTACTTCCTGCAATATTGCCAAAGCAATTTGCTTGCAAGTATGTTCACGTGGTTGATCATCACGCACAAAAGACCACTGTAAAATAGTAACGGGACCCGTCAGCATACCTTTAACCAGTTTATCCGTCTGTGCTTGAGCATAGGTAATCCACTTGATGGTCATTGGTTCAGGGCGACTTATATCACCAAAAATAATCGGTGGTTTAACGCAACGAGTACCATAACTTTGTACCCAACCGTTCTTGGTAAATACAAAACCTTCCATCAATTCACCAAAGTACTCAACCATGTCATTGCGTTCCGCTTCACCATGCACTAACACATCAATGCCAATATCTTCTTGAATCGCAATAGCAGAGCAAATTTCTGCTTGCATTTGTTCTTCATACTGCACACTGGTAATTTGACCCGCTTTAAAAGCTCTACGAGCTTTGCGAATTTCAGTGGTTTGTGGGAATGAACCAATAGTAGTCGTTGGAAATAACGGTAAATTAAGAGCCGCTTTATGTAACTTGCTCCGCTCATCATAACTACTAATACGGCGAAACTGATCAGGCGTAACCGCATTCAAAGCCTGTTTGACTGTTTCATTATGCACTCGCGTAGATTGACGGCGTGATTGAATTGCTTGAGCATTATCAGCAAGGGCAGATGAAACTGACGAATCACCATTTAAACTAGATTTTAATACCGCAACTTCGGCAATCTTCTGTTTAGCAAACGCCAACCAATTTTTCAGTTCCGCATCCAATTCAGTCTCATTATCCAAATCCAATGGCACATGCAACAAAGAGCAAGACGGTGCAATCCATAAACGATTGCCAATCTTTTCAAACAACGGAGCCAACTGCTCAAGAGCTTGATTTAAATCAGCCTTCCAAATATTACGACCACTCACCACACCAACAGAAAGCACCTTACCATCAGGCAAACTATCTGCTAAATCACCAGCCACTAAAGAAGAGTTTACAACATCAACATGGAAACCATCAAATGGCAAATTGAAGAAATCAGTCAATGGTATGTTAGGTGACTCAAAATAAGTCGTCAACAAGGTAGTCATATTGCCGAAATCCAACGATTGATACAAAGTTGTATAAGCCGCCAACCATTCAGCAGGTAATGTTTGAACCAAGCAAGGCTCATCAATCTGCACTGCATCCACACCCGCATTCGCTACCGCACTCAACAATTGTTGATAAACACCTTTAAAACTATCCACCAATGCCAAACGGTTAGTTAAACCATTTTTCTCTTTACCCAAATATAAATAACTCAACAATCCAGGAATAACCACCTTCACCTTACCAAACGCCTTTGCCTCCTCAATCTGCTCAAGCAAATCATCACAAGACAAACTAACCTCTAAATCAGGCTCAAATTCAGGTACGATATAATGATAATTCGTATCAAACCACTTAGTCATCTCACTTGCAGGAGATTCTAATCCCTTAGCCGTGCGTCCACGTGCCATTAAGAAAGTCGCCTCTAAGGCAGAACTATCCGCTGGTAACACTTTTCTATGACGTGCTGGAATAATACCCAGTTGCACTGAAAATTGTAAAATATGATCGTATAAGCAAAAATCGCCAACAGTAATAAAATCTAAACCTGCTTGCTTTTGCCATTGGAAATTTTGCTGACGAACCTGTTTAGCTTGTGCCAACATATCTGACTCGCTCAGATCACCTTTCCAATAACTTTCTAAGGCTTTTTTTAACTCTCTATCACTGCCAACTCGTGGCAATCCCAAAATATGATTTTTAATTGTACTCATGATTGTTGATTATGAAATTGTGAAATTTTATCCAAACTTGATTTAAACTTCTAATTGAAAAAATAACGAGGTGACGAGGCGACATTCATCATCAGCACCGCACCGCTCTGTTAATAAATATATTTCAACTACAACAACAAATCAATGGAAATATTTTCAACTACAATTTTAAGATTTCTCAACTAACCCATAAACTCATGAAATTAAAGAAATTAAACAAATAAAAAGCAATCCAAACTGCAATCTCTCCCTAAAAAAATAAAAAAAAGATAGCCTTGAAGGATAGAACTTAAAGAACAAAAAGAAAGGAAATGTAAAAAAGAGCAAGAAAAACACCAAAAATCACTAATGGGCAATCTTGTAAGTAGATACTTGAGATGTTAATACAATAACTATGTTGATAATAGCTCATCGCTTAATTCAGCAAACTTCTGCCATAAAGTTTCCTCATCTTCCACCATTTCTGGATCTGGAATACAGCAACGACTAATTGGACAAACGCTTTCACACTGAGGCGTATCGTAATAACCAATACACTCAGTACAACGTTCAGTGATAATTTCATAGATTTCAGCCCCCATGACAATCGCTTCATTAGGGCATTCAGGTTCACACATATCACAATTGACACATGTTTGAGTAATCTTATAAGACATGTTTGCAGAATTTACTAGCAGAATTTACTGACAGAATTTATTGGCAAAATTTATTGGCAGAATTTATTGGCAAAATTTACCGATTAACCAATGGATGAGTTTGAGTTAGCTTGAATTAGCTTGAGTTGACATTGAACAACATTAAGAAATATTGTCATCGTTATTCGTTACCTTTACTACTATACAACCAATCCAACTGCTTAAATAATTGATGCCCTAAAAAGCTACTATAAATGCTGGTTTTGTTGGCTAAAGAAAATAGTTTAAGCAAAGGAGAATAACCTCGATGAAACATATGCAAATTGCGTAAAGATAAGGCTTGAACTTGCGATACCCGTTCAATCCTTTGTTGATAATAGCGATCAAACGCTGCGGTTAAGTCATCCGACTGCTCAACTTGTTGTGCTAATATCATAGCATCTTCAATCGCCTGACAAGCCCCTTGAGCAAACGAAGGTAGCATTGGATGACAAGCATCACCAAGTAATACTAAGCGTTTGTAGTGCCACGTAGCAAGGCGTGGGCGTTGATACATACCCCACTGAAAGAAATTAGGCGTGTGCCTTAATACAGATAAAATCTCTGGATGAATATCAGCAAAATCAGTGAGTATGCTTTGATTATCGGCCTTATAATGCCAATCTTCCATTAATGCAACAGACTTTTTAGTAATCCCAACAATATTTAAAAACTCACCTTGACAAACTCGATATATCACCAAATGCTTGTCCACTCCTAACCATACACAGCTTGACGAAGGAGGCAAAGCAACCTGATGGCTATTCAATAGTTCTATAGAAACCGTACCACGCCAAGCAACATAACCTGTATAACTCAGCGGATAATCTAATGATAATTTATCAATAATAATCTTCTGTTGCAACGAACGAACCCCATCCGCACCAACCACAAAATCCGCCTCATAACTTTTATTTCTCTCATCAAAAACCGTTACCGAATCCTTATTAAATTCAGTTTTAATTATTTGGCTATTCGTGATGCACTGAATATTATCCTGTTGACGCACTTGATTCATCAATGCATTTAATAGATCAGCACGATGAATGGTCACATAATCCTCACCCCAACGCGATTGTGCTTGCAAAGGAAAATAGGCTAACTGGCTATTGGTTAGCAATGAGCGAAATTCAATGGCTGGAACATGCCAACCTTTTTCCAGCACCTCTTCTGCAACCTCCAAATCACGCAACACACGTAATCCGTTAGGTCCCATCTGAATACCTGCACCCACCTCAGAAATCGCTTTTGCTTGCTCTAACACCGTTATAGTATGACCCAATTTTGCCAATGTCAAAGCCACTGTTAAACCACCAATTCCTGCACCAATAACAATAATATCCATCTTATTTTTCCCTGCTTGCCCTGATATTTAAATAATTTGTTAAGAACAAATTGAGGTTAAGAATACACAACCTCAATACTACCACTATAGATAAGTTTAACACTAATAATCAGTGTTGCACAATACATAACTTGATAGTATATCTTTTGCGGAACCGCATGATGTAACTTAACTCCCCAAAGCACACCAATATAAGCCAGTGGAATAAGATACAGTGAGAACATCAATTGTTCAAACTCAAAAAGTTGTAAATAAAAATAGGGTATCAACTTAATATAGTTCACAATCGCAAAATAGGCAACTGCGGTTCCCTGCAAAACATTTTTATGCAATCGTAATGGAAGCATATAAATATTAAAAGGAGGTCCGCCAGCATGGGCAATAGTACTCGAAAAACCAGAGATTAATCCCCAAAAACCACCTCTAAAAATCGAAGAATGAGGAACGACCTGTTTTGTTTTACTCCTTAGCCAATGGCTTAAAACAAAACTCAACGCCATCAAACCAATTAACAATTTGATATAACTGGAATTAAGATATTTAAACAACAATGAGGCAATAACAATACCGAAAATCGCAGTCGGCAAAACTTGACGTAAAATTTTCCAATCCCACTGCATACGATATTTCCAAACCGCCAATAAATCCATGAAACACAGAATCGGCAACATAATAGCGACCGCTCTAAGCGGATCAACCACCAATGACAAAATAGGAACACCCAGAAAAGCTAAACCCCCACCAAAGCCACCCTTAGCAATACCCGTAAAAAGAATTGCCAGTATGAAGATAATAATCGCTGAATAATCCACCGAAAATTGGGTTTTTAGTAACTATTTAGAACTGAGAAAAATTTCTCTCGCCTTTGGGGTTAGTATTCGAGTTGGATCTAACGGTGTCAGATACCAATACATCCGCCAATCCAAATGTGCTCCCGTCACTCGTCCTGTAGCCCCGACAGTTGCAACAATCTGCCCTTGTTTAACAAACTGATTAAATTTCACCTTAATCGTATCTAAGTGAATAAAAGTGGTTGATAATCCATACCCATGATTAATTATCAAAGTAGCACCTGAAAAAAACATACCTGGATGAGCTAAGGCAACGATTCCATCCGCTGTTGCCCTAACAGGCGTACCGGTTGGTGCCGCAACATCCACCCCATAATGCGGACGTCTTGGCTTACCATTTAAAACACGTTGAGAACCAAATATTCCAGTAATAATACCACTCAATGGAGTAATAAAAGACTGGCTAAAATATTCCTTATCATGATGTTTGCGACGTGCTACCTTAGCAACTCGATACTCCTCATAAATACGTGGCAAATGCTTTTCTGCCACAGTAACCTTCTTCTCATCAAGCTTATTAATATACTGAACATTATATTGCTGAGTAGCAATCTCAATCACACCCTTAAATTTTTCACCTTGCTTGATAAAAGAAATGGCTTGTTGCACTTCTGCATCACGCCCAAAACCAAAAACAAAATAACCATTTGAACTAATTGCAACCACCTCATTATTTAATTTTAGCTGCTTTATCCCATCCTTTGATGACGGTTTCACCTTACCACGAATAACCCCCCCTTGAATAAAATCACCAACCAAATTTAACCGCTTAATCAATGCTTGGCGATCAAGCTCAGTTGCAGCGTACAAACTACCACTCAAACCCAAATTTACACCCAAGCCCAAAAAAGCAAGCAAAATATAACGAACATAACTTTTTTGCACTTTTTGCAAACAATCATTTTTTCTTAGCATAACAAAACTCAATTTTAGTAGCTCAGTTTAGTAGTTTAGTAGTTTAGTAGTTTAGTTTAGTAGTTCAATTTTAATGGCTCAAACACCTACTTCCCTAAAATAGCCAATGCCGCATTCCGACCTGGCCCACCAGACACCCCACCACCTGGATGACTCGCCGCAGAACAAACATATAAATTAGACACCGGCGACTGATAATTACTATATCCAGCAATCGGACGGTTTGAATAAATATTATCCAAATCCATCGCACCGTGAAAAATATTACCACCCGTTAAATTAAGATTCTTCTCAATATCCACAGGCGTAACCAAATCAACATGCTCCACCAAATCACGAAAACCCTCAACATACTCCTCCAAATGCCCAAAAACCCTATCCAGCAACCGATCGCGATTTCGCTTATTCCAGCCTCCCTTCACATCATAAGGCGTATATTGAACAAACAACAAAGCAACCACCCCACTCTTATCTGAATCAATCAATGAATCATCCAATAACGAAGGAATCAACATTTGAATAGTTGGCTTGTCAGGCACCTTGCCCAACCCAGCAGAATGGAAATTACGATCCAAATCTTTCATATGCTCGCCAACAATCAAAGTATTATGCATATACTGACGTGCAATAGATAGACGTTCCTCTAAGGTTGTTGCCTCAGCAAATTTTTCCTTGAGACAATTAAACACAGGTACATCCTTCAACACCAAATTCACCTTACTGCAATTAGTCGTATAATTAATTGACTTCAAACCATTATTAAACGCCTGTGGCAGAACCGTCTCAGGCTGATCAATCAACTGATTAAAAGTAACTTCAAAAGTAGCATTTGAAATCACCCGCTTAGCACTAATATCCAAACGCTCACCTTCTCCATTTTGACCATTCGCTACGGTCAACGACACTCCAACCACTTGATTGTTCTCAATATCAATCTTATCTACCCCTTGATCTTTCACAATCACCGCACCGCGATCGGTTGCCAACTTCGCCAAATAATCGCCCACAGCCCCCATACCACCTCGTGGATAATAACGCGACTTTTGCCCCTGCACCTCAATCGTATTAGAAACATGATGCAACTGCAAATAAGCACTACCAGCCGTATAAGGCGACTGCATCTGCCCAACCGTACCCGAATAGCTTAATGCCGCTTTCAAATTCTCATTTGCAAACCGTCGATTTAAAACATTCGCAGAAGAAGAACTAAAAAAACCAACAATCTCATTAACCGACACCCCCTTAGGCATACACATCTTAGGCAACTGCTTAACTGCCTGCCATAATGTCTGAATCGGTGCCTCATCCACAAGTGGCTGAATTACATCAGAAACCTTAGTCAACTCATCAATAAACTTAATATACGCCTCAGCCTCCTCAGCACTCTCAAACTCAGCAATAGACTCCTTAGTCTTTGCCGAATCGTTATAAAGCAACACATAACGCTTCGACTCTTTAGTCGGTATCAACAAAGAAGGCTCTGTTGGATAAAGCTGCAACTCCTCACGCCAATTTTCAGGAAATATCTCCTCTGTAATAGCTGAACGAAAAATACTAAGCACATAAGAATAGCGAGAAAAACGGTAACCTGGGAAAACCTCCTCAGTAGCCGCCGCACCTCCCATAAACGAACGACGCTCCAAAACCAAAACACTCTGACCAGCTTTCGCCAAATAATTAGCACAAATCAAACCATTATGCCCTGCACCAATAATCACATTATCCCAATTTTTATGGGCGATTTGATGAATATCCATTAGTAATAAATCCCGTTTAAATAGTTGAAATTTTGTGAACCCTTGTGAACCCTTATATTACATTATATTGAAACAACAAATTGATAAATTCTAACACAAACACAACAAACAAGATAGCAACATCTCCCCTTACTTCCCACCACCAACATTCTCAAACACACACTAATTTTTTGTCTCCACAAATCATACCCTCTACGACGACAAACCCTGCTTACTACCCGAGCAAAAACATTTTGCCAAAACGCCCTTACGAATGTTTTTTCTTATACCCAATACACCCAAACCATTACAAACTTATTAAACACTACCCAAACCATGAAAACCCAATTAAAATTTAATCTGAATTTAATCTGAAACCAATCGGAAAACCCATAAACAAACCTCAAGACTTCCCTTCATCTATGGAACCAGACATCATTAAACAACTACGACAAAACCCCACAAAAATTGTCAACCTACTAACCAACAGTTGGCAAAAAAACTTTCCCGACATATCCGAAATACCCGAACAAGATCCCAGCACCAACGGCATTATCGCACTCGGTGGCGATTATTCTGCAACCCGCCTACTGGAAGGCTACCAAAAAGGCATATTCTCTTGGGGAGATAAAAACCTACCACCCGTCTGGTGCTCACCCTTTCCTCGTACCGTCTTCAAAACTGAAAACTGGCAACCACCACGCCACCTCCGCCGAACCATCAAAAAACATACCCACTGGCAATCCACCATCAACCAACACTTTGCCGAAGTCCTATTAGGATGTGCCGACCGACAAGACACTTGGCTACTACCCGAACTACAACAAGGACTCATCCAACTCCATAAATTAGGATACGCCTGTAGCTTTGAAGTCCACGAACCCATTGAATCTATCGAACCTACTGAACACGCACAACAAATACAACAAACACCTGAAATTCAACAACAACAACAACAACAACAACTAACTGACGAATCCACCCAGCAACCGATAGAACAATCCATAGCACAACCAACAAAACTCATTGGTGGCTTATATGGCATTGCCCTACCACCCCTATTCTTCGCCGAATCCATGTTCCACAAACGAAGCGGTGCCTCCAAAATAGCCTTTGCCAACATGATGAACTACGCCAAAACCCACAACTGGCAAATCATAGACGCCCAAGCCCCAACCGAAAACTCATTCCAACTCGGCGCCGAACTCATCTCCAAACAACAATTCACCCACTACCTCCAACAAATAAAAACATAACATAGAACCAAGAGTAATTGAGTAACGAGAAACCCTGAAGTAAGCAATTGAATAAGGAACTAGTGATATCAACATAAACGCATGAAACAAAAGAATAAATCAAAAATCATAATCTCTCACAAAAATTTTCTCCTGAGGTAAACAACTTCACAGTTCACAACTGATATAATTTAAGGTTCAATATCTTCAAGTCGGGAAGCACCATAAAACAATTTTTATGCCAACAATCTCAATGTTTTACGGAATAGTCATTCGTATGTACTATGCCCCTGACGAACATCCACCACCACATTTTCATGTCTATTATTCGGAATATACAGCAACCATTGATATACAATCATGCGAACTTGGTAAGGGCTATTTACCAAAAAAGCAACTCAAACTTGTTCTTGCATGGGCAGAGTTACACAGAGATGAACTAATGGCGGATTGGAATTTATTAATGAAAGGAAACAAACCATTCAAAATAAAACCATTACAATAAAAACATGAAAAACACCACCACCCCAACAAGCCTCCCCCCAGCAGTAAAAAAGGTTTACCCTCAACCCAACTATTGCCTTGAAATACACTTTGAAAATGGAGAAAGTGGCGTATTAAACATGCAACCTTATTTGGACTTTGGTGTATTCAAATGTTTAAAAAACGTCCACAACTTTGAACAAGTACGCATTTCTTTTGATACTTTAGAGTGGCAAGCAGGCGTTGATTTAGACCCTGAGTTTGTTTACCAGAAAACCCAAAAAAACACCTCCTAACATACATACCACTATTTTTTTGCGTATTTATATAATTTGAGGCACAATCAAAACTATGTCCCAAGAAAAGCGAATAGAGTTAGAAATAGGTTGGTATAAAGTCGTTTTTGGCATTCTCGTTGTAACCGATTTACTATTTCTTGTTTGGATTGCACGAAATCTAAACACCGTACAATCGACCTTAGTAACCCTTACAGTTGTTGCTGTTGTAGTTATTAGCATGGCAATATACTGGGTTCATAGATATGGGTACCTCTATTTATTCTGGATAGATGAAAAAAGATGAGATTTTGTTCTCAATAAGGCAAAAAAAGTGAGTAATAGCACTCCTATTTCCACTTTTTTTAACGCAATTGGGGGCAAAATATCGCTTTTTTGGCTGATTCATGAATAAATCGAGGTACCCATATGTCTTTAAATGTTTAGATCGAATCGAAAAATTATAGAAAATTACACACAAATTATAGAGTTATGGAATATTTACTTATCTTTGCTTTCACTGTTTTTATATCAGTTTTAGTACTCATTGCCTATGAAGGAACCCATCGCAAACCTTCAAAATAGTACAAATCCTAATCACCTGTTAAACATCCTCCCCCAACACAGCTTGCCAAAACTCAAATCGCAAGCTTTCTACATCACCACTTTCCTGTACTTCTTATTCTTAGAGGTTCACATAAAACTCATAGCTAATCCCCACTCAATCTAATCTCCAATACCATTCAATCTCATCAAATCTCACCTCACCAACACCTATCCGTTAATTTATAGATTAAAATAATCACCTTATGGTTTAAAGTTTTTGGTTTGAAATTACAACTCAAGTCTGTAATTTCAAACCACGCACACAAACTAACCTGTAAAAACTATCCACCAACAACACCCCACTAATAAAAATTCAATAGATTCAATATGTTTAAATCAGGCGATACTATAACCTCTCTACCCAGAGAAGCTGAATTTGATCAAGGAAGACACCACCGTGCTAAACTCGGCTTTATCTTAATGTCCACCGATCTCACAGCCGAAGCTGATTTTTTTGATATGGTACCTGAGGGTGTAGCTATCCATATCACTCGATTAAAAACCGATGACTACACCACTAATGAAACCTTATCACGACATATTGAGTTTATGGCAGATGCCGCCTCTCGCATTCAGCCAGACGTTCAACCCGATGTTATCAGCTATAGCTGTACCTCAGGCTCCATTGTTATTGGTGAAGCTAAAATTATGGCAGAAATTCAAAAAGGTGCACCTTACGCTATTCCAATGACCTTAGTCACTGGTGTTATGGACGCATTACGCGAACTTGAGGCAAAAAAAATTGTGGTCGGCACACCTTATTTAGACGAAATCAATAGCCGTGAAGCAGAATTTCTCTACGCCAAAGGGATTGACATTTTAGATATTCAAGGACTAAACCTCAAAACTGGCACCGAATTTGGCAAAATTACACCAGCCTACTGGAAAAAATTCGCCCTTGAAATTGATAGACCTTATGCCGATGTAATATTTCTAAGTTGCGGTGGCATCCGTGCTCTGGAAGCCGTTCCAGAAATAGAAGCCGCCACCAACAAACCCGTCATCACCAGCAACCAAGCACAAATGTGGAGTTGCCTACGCCAAGCAGGCATACTTGACAACATTCAAGGATTCGGCAAAATCTTCCAAACCGAAGGAAAAACCATCCCCTCAACACGTTCTTGATAACAACTTGATATTTATTAAGCTTTTTAGAAACTGTAATCTCCCCCTAAAAAAGATTCAGAATGAAATCCCAAGAGAGAAAAACCTATGAAACAACACGAAAAAATAAACTATATCGAATTTCCAGCCAAAGATATTGAAGCCACCAAACATTTCTTTAAAACCGCTTTCAATTGGTCGTTTGAGGATTACGGTCCTGAATATACAGCATTTTCAAACGAAGGACTTGACGGTGGCTTTTACCAGTCTAAACTCAATGTATCAACTAAGAATGGAAGTGCCTTAGCGGTTTTTTATAGCGAAGATTTAGAGGCAACACAAACCAAAATAGAACAAGCAGGTGGCGAAATTATTCAACCCATATTCGCCTTTCCAGGTGGTCACCGTTTCCACTTTACCGATCCCAGTAATAATGAATACGCCGTTTGGTCTGATTTAGGTGTTTAAAGGTTATAACTACTCAGGTACCCGACTCGTTCCTACGCTCCTGCGTGGGAATGCATACGGGATTAGATAACAGATTTCAGTCTCCAGATACCGTGTTAGAAATCAAGCAATTTAGTCATGGATAAAATTGTTAAAGCTGTCCCTTTAGAGGATTACCAAATCCAAATAGAAAGTAGTGGTGGAGTATCAGGTATTTTTGATGTTAAGCCCTATCTCAAAGGCAGTGCCTTCAAAGAACTAAAGGATAAAGCATACTTCAATTTGGTTCATCCTGCACATTATGGCATTGCTTGGCCAAACGAGCAAGATTTTAGTTCTGACACCATTATTTGGGATATACAAAACTCACATCACAGAACGTCTGGGACTGAACATCTAAGTAAGCGTCTAAGTAAGCAATCGTTTTAACGCAACCTCTCATACTCTAACTATCTCTAAACATTCATGTACATCGTCGTCTTTACCGCAAAAACAAAATCCCTAGATGAGCAATATTCCGAAGTTGCACAACGTATGCGAGAGTTAGCCTTCTCAAAATATGGTTGTCAAGAGTTTAATTCAGTAACCGAAGGTGATACTGAAATAGCCGTATCCTACTGGCAAACAACAGAAGCCATCCAGCAATGGAAACATGATATTGAACATTTAGAAGCACAAGCCTTAGGTAAGCAGAAATGGTATCGTTGGTACCGAGTTGATATTGCAAAAGTTGAACGTTACTATCAAAATCAATGCGATTAAACAGGCACTTTTATCTACTGCTCTACTGCTTTTTTCACATCCTCCTAACCCAATCTATAAACCCAGTACTTTCTACTACCTCTCTCCTCTACTCCCACTACTATTTTAAATTTACCTACTATGTCTATCAGCCCTGAAATTCTTGAAATTATTGCCTGTCCCATCAATAAAACACCTCTTATCTATGATACAGAAAATGCAGAATTGATTTCATTAAGTGCCAATGTTGCTTACCCGATTGAGGATGGTATTCCTGCCCTACTTCCTGATAAAGGCAGAATGCTCTCCGAAGCAGAACAAACCAAATGGCGTACCAAACAAAAAAAGCAAAAAGTATCACCAAAGCACTAACACTATTGTAAGAAATTCTGTTATCCAATTTATGTTATCCCATTATTAAGTTTCCTTATTGCATATTGTATTACTCAAAAATGCCATCCTTATCAAACATAAAAAAGAAATACTGGTTACTCATAATCGCCATTGCCGTCATTGCAATGGTAGCCAGCCAAATGACATTTAAACGCACCTTTCCAATCCATACTCTGACCGACATTAACGGCACCGAACGCACATTCATTAACGGAGACCCTTTATTGGTAAATATTTGGGCGACTGATTGCATTGGTTGTGTAACCGAAATGCCAGTCTTAAATCAACTTCACCAAAAATATCAAGATAAAGGATTTCGTGTTTATGCAGTAGCACTGGACTACGATAAACCACAACATATCCGTAACTTTATCCAGCGTTTTAATCTAACCTTTCCTATTTTTCATGATAGTGATGGTCAAGCAGTAAAAAAACTCGGCAGTATTCATGCCATACCCGTCAGTTTCCTGATAAATGGCAAAGGCGAAATTATCAAACAATCACTTGGCGAACCTGATTGGAAAGACTGGGAGCAAGAAATTCAAGAATTACTAAAGCACTAAGCCGAATACTAAGTCAAATACCAAAGCAAACACTAAGCCAAATACTAAGTCCGCTTTCCTACGCCTTAAACCCTCTCCTCTCCATTGCCAACACCTCAGCCTCAACTAAGCATTTTTAATGAAACAATACCCTTATTTAGTTGGCATCAAAACCCCTTCCATGCTATAATTTATTGCTTTTATATGAGTTTATTAACGAAAGCCAAAAAGCCAATTAATAAGAGATATACTCCTAACTCATATATCGCAATTGTATTTTTAACGATTTTTTAGACAGAGGTTTTATGTACGCTATTATTAAAAGCGGTGGGAAACAGTATCGTGTCAGCAAAGGCGACACTATTCGTGTTGAAAGCAGACAAGAAGATGTAGGCAGTGAGATTGAAATTTCAGAAGTGCTTGCCGTAGGTGAAGGTGACGATTTAAACTTTGGCAAACCTTTTGTAGAAGGTGCTAAAGTATTAGCAAGTGTATCAAGTGTTGGACGTGAAAAGAAAATCACAATCATCAAATTCCAACGCCGTAAAGACAAACACCTTAAACAAGGTCATCGTCAGTATTACACAGAATTAAAAATTAATGACATTGTCATCTAATTAACGATTATAAATAAACGGGAGAATTAACTATGGCACATAAAAAAGCCGCTGGTAGTAGTCGTAACGGTCGTGATTCTAATTCACAACGTTTAGGCGTAAAACGCTTTGGCAGTCAATTTGTTTCTGCAGGAAGCATCTTAGTACGCCAACGTGGTACTCATTTTCATCCTGGCACTAATGTTGCTAAAGCTAAAGATGACACCTTATTTTCAAAAATTGATGGTTATGTATCATTTTGTCGAAAAGGTCCCAACAAACGTCGCTTTATCTCAGTTTTAGCAGAACAAACAGGCTAAGCGTAATTGGGAATATCCTTTTACCAACAACTTAACATATTAGAACGCCGATAAAACTATCGGCGTTTTTTTTGCTTACTCACCTATGAAATTTATTGACGAAGCCATCATCACTGTTTCCTCCGGCAAAGGGGGTAATGGAATTATTAGTTTTAGACGTGAAAAATACGTCCCCAGAGGCGGCCCTGACGGTGGCGATGGAGGTGATGGCGGTGATGTTGTGCTCATTGGCGATGACACCATCAACACCCTTGCAAAATTCCAATTTCAACGCATCTTTCAAGCCGAGAATGGCAAAGCAGGTGAAGGTAAAAATAAAACTGGTGCATCAGGGAAAAACCTAACAATCCAAGTACCACTTGGAACTGAAATTTTTGATACCGCAACTAACGAAAAAATCGGCGAAATTCTACACCTTAATGAAACTGTCTTAGTCGCCCATAGAGGAACTGGCGGTCTCGGCAATACCCGTTTCAAAACCAGTATCAATCAAGCTCCACGCCAAGCCACAAAAGGCAAAGACGGTGAACAGCGAGAACTAAATTTACAACTCTCAGTCTTAGCCGATGTCGGATTACTCGGATTACCCAATGCAGGAAAATCCAGCCTACTTAGAAAAGCAACCGCTGCCAAAGTTAAAGTTGCCGACTACCCATTCACCACCCTTGAACCCGCACTCGGTGTCGTCATACCCTATCCAGGTAGTGGCTTTATCATGGCAGACATTCCCGGCATCATTGAAGAATCCCACCTTGGTAAAGGCTTAGGATTGCAATTCCTACGCCATGTAAGTCGCACCAAAATGCTCCTACATGTTATTGATGGACTACCCATTGATGGCTCAACCCCAGTTGAAAATCTACAAACAATCAATAACGAAGTACGCTTATTTAACAGACTTGCCAGTCAAGAGCAATGGATTGTCATCAATAAAATTGACCTCCTAGATGAACAGCAACAACAAGACTTAGTCCAAAATATCACTGAATACTTCCAAAGCAATGACCAAGAAGTACCACCCATCTTCCTAATCAGTGCCCTATCAGGAGAAGGACTAGCAAAACTAATCCACGAACTCGCCCAACGAATCATCCCCATTGATTAGGACAGACCACATTTTACTAAACCCAAGCCATCACCACACATTAGCAAATTAATAATCAACCCAGCAATACCCTAAATGGTTCAAACCTTGGAACAGCACTCAACTGACATCACCCAGTTAACCCACTCCCAACGTCAAACACTACGCCAACTCATCCGTCAGTCAAAACGTATCGTTATCAAAGTTGGCAGTGCCCTCATCACCAAAAACACCTGTGGCATCAATACCGAAATAGTCAACTATCTTGCCGATAGTTGCCACCAACTACTAGACCAACAAAAAGAAGTCGTCATCGTCTCCTCTGGGGCAATCGCCGAAGGGTTATACTCAATGCACCAACCCGAACGCCCTCAACAACTCTCTGCCCTACAAGCACTCGCAGCAATTGGACAAATGGGACTAGCACAAGCCTACGAAAACGCCTTTGCCAAGATTGGCAGACACGTTGCCCAAATACTACTCACCCATGACGATCAACTCAATCAAAAACGCTTTAATAATGCAGGACGCACCATTGAACAACTTCTGCATTGGCAAGTGATTCCAATCATCAATGAAAACGATACCATTGCTGATGATGAAATCCGCTTTGGTGACAACGACACCCTCGCCTCACTCAGTGCCAACCTTATCCATGCCGATCTACTCATCATCCTAACCGATCAAGAAGGCATGTTCACCGCCAACCCACGCGTAAACCCAGATGCCAAACTCATTAATGAGCAATGGGCAAATCTTCCAGAACTACTGAAAATGGCAACCCAAGAAGGAGGAAAATTAGGAACAGGCGGAATGCACACCAAAGTACTAGCAGCCAGACAAGCCTCAATAACGGCAACCAACACCATCATTGCCTCAGGTCATCAACCACAAGTTATTGAAAGAATACTGCAAGGCGAATCACTCGGCACCCTCCTCTACAGCGACCAACTCCACCAACAAATCAACCAGAAAGATTGAATTAGAAAGCAGTGTACCCCCCCTAAAAAAATTGAGTTTAAAAGTGGAATTTACTATTAATCTTATCAACTTTTCAAAAGTAGTTACGGTACTCACCCCTTCCAGTTTTAGTAGCTTCCTTGTCAAATGATTGAAACTTATTGTAAGCTATTAAAGTTAAGCTGTTAAACTTTTAAGAATTTTTTTAGCCAAATGCTCATTGATTTCGCGATGGCTAGGTACAGGTTCAGAATTTCCTGTATTAGGGTTATGATAAATGTCATGTTTTGAACCATGTCGTAGCAACACACAATCCACCTAAGACAATTTTTTTATAAGTTCATTACGTTTCACGCTATTTCTAATTCTGCAACCTGTTTAATGCCTATAATATCTTCTGGAAATATGGCGTATAAATCTGATAAATGTTCTTTCAAATCATCTAAATCCTCTCCCTGTGTCCAATGATCTGGGAACTTATTTAAATAACCTAAGTAAATACCATCAGATTCCTGCCAGTATGTAAATTGTATTTTCATAATAATTTTTATAATAGTTCCAAGTTTGCAAAAATAATAGGGGGTAAAAAATAACAACAAAAATTTAGATAACTACTCAGGTACTCGTCCACCTCACTCTAACGCAAACACAGGCAAAGAAGTGAAGAAAAAAAGCAAAAACTTGCAATAAACGAGGCTCCTGCGTGGGAATACCTATCTCACTTGCAAGGTTGGGTTAAACCCAACTCATGCAGGTGTCGGTGGAACTAAAAGCAACCCGTTGAAATTTTTGCAAGTTGTCTAATCCAGTAGTATTCCCATGTGGGAACAGGTACTAAATAAGTATTTACCCTTTACTTACCCAACAAACGATAATGTTTAAGAACCTTAGGCAAAAAGATACTGAGCACACTCAAGCATAACAAAGAAATTGAGATTGGTGATGAAAAGAAAATTGACATATCACCATCACTATAAATCAAGGCACGGCGAAAATTGGTTTCAATGAGACCTCCCAACACCACTCCAAGTATTAACGGTGCCAATGGGAAACCCGTTCTTCGCATAATCCAACCAACCACCCCAAAAATCAACATCAACACTATATCGAAAGCACTGCCACTCGTAGTATAAACTCCCACAATACTAAGCAAAGCAATCAATGGCATAAGTACCCATTTTGGCGTTCTCAAGATAGCGACAAACATCTTCACCAACGGCAAATTCAAAAGAATTAAGAAACAATTACCGATAAACATAGAAGCTGCCAATCCCCAAAAAACTTCGGGATGACTACTTAAAATAGTAGGTCCAGGAGTCAATCCCAAACTAGTCAACCCGCCCAACATGACGGCTGTTGTTTCACTACCTGGAACACCCAAAATAAGTAGCGGTATGAACGAGCCAACCGCCGATGAATTATTCGCAGATTCAGGTGCTGCCACACCACGCAAATCCCCCTTACCAAACTGATTATCCTTACGAGTCATATTCTTCTCAGTAGCATAAGCAACAAAGCTTGCAATTGTCGCACCAGCACCAGGCAACACACCAATAAGAAAACCGCTAAAACAACTACGTAGCATAGCAGGAACCGCACTCGTCAACTCTTTTGAAGTCAGAAAAACCTTTTTAATCTGCTGCATTTTCTCCTGACCTGCCTCCGTAGAGCACAGCATTTCCAACAACTCACTAATCGCAAAAAAACCAATAATCACAACGATAAAATCAATACCATCGTACAAATGCATACTGCCATAAGTCAATCGTGGCGTACCACTCAACGGATCAATACCAATAGAAGTAATCACCAATCCTAAAAACGCAGAAATCATCGCCTTAAGAATCCCAGAATCACCAAAGCTAGAAAGAGCTAGAAAAGCAAACAACATCAACATCGTATATTCTGCAGGTCCAAAATCAATTGCTATCTTCGCCAACAAAGGAGCGAAAAAAATCAACAAAAATATTGAAATAACCCCACCGACAAACGAAGCAATCGCAGACATCGCCAACGCTTGCCCACCTCTACCCTGCTTCGCCATGATATTGCCATCAATTGCAGTCACCGCCGAAGCTGAAGTACCAGGCACATTCAACAAAATACTCGAAATTGAATTACCATATTGAGCACCATAAAAAATCCCAGCAAACAATATCAAAGCCGACTCAGGCGGCAACCCTAAAACATACACAATAGGAAACAGCACCGCAATAGCATTCACTGGACCAATACCTGGCAACATACCGATTACTGTACCAAAAAAACCACCCAACAGCACCAACATAATATTCTGAGGCGTTAATGCGACTTCAAAGCCCGCACCCAAAAAATTTAGAACTTCAAGGACTTCCATAACATTCCAGTAGGCAGGGAAATATCTAAACCCACACTAAAAATAAGATAGCAACAAATCGTCATAATCACCGCTGAAATAAGTGCATGAACCTTGCGTGCTTCAAAAAGAACACCAATAAAAGCCATCAATAAAGGTGTAGCGATGAAAAAGCCAATCCAAGGCAATAAATGAGAATAAATGAAAATACCAAGAATAAAAGGCATTCTTGATTTCCACTCAGCGAGCTTAGGATACTTGCCCAAAAAATCTGTCGGATTTACCCATAACAAAATCGATAACCCAATCAAACAAACAGCAACACCAACCACCCATAAATTTGGACCGACAGGGTCGCTATAGAACCCTTGTTCTATCTGCAACCCCATCACTAAATAAATTACTGACAGAACCAGCAACACCAAAGCATAATACTGATCTGATCGAGATAATTTCATTTTAATCAAAGTTATTTACCCGTGGTTAGATTCATAACTATCAACAACTTACTTCAAAAAACCCAAGTCTTTAGAAAGTCCGTTGACAACCTTGATTTGACTCTTCACGAAAGACTCAAAATCATCCCCGAAAGACATAAACGGAGCCAAACCATTTTTCTCACGCAAATCTTGCCATTGATCAGATTTTGCAACGCTACGCACAATATTCACCCACTCAGCATACGCCTTATCGGAAATACCTGCAGGTGCATAAAAACCACGCCAGTTCGCACCAATAACATCCAAACCCTGCTCCTTTGCTGTTTTAGCATCTCCAAGACGCTCAATCCGCTCTGGAGACAACACTGCCAACACTCGAATATCACCTGCATCCAAATACCCCAACACCTCTGACGTATCACCAGTAAAAGCAGCCGCTCGACCACTAACCACTTCCAACATCGCCTTAGCACCATTATCAAAAGCAATATAATTCATCTTCTTCAAATTCTTGACACCATACTTATCAGCTAATATAAGAACCTTCAAATAATCCCAACCACCAGCAGAACTACCACCAACAAAAGAAACCTTAGATGACTTCATTTTCATTCACTGCATCCAACAACTGCTTAAGCGTCTTATAAGGCGATTTCTTAGACACCGCAACAACGCCATAATCAGCACCCAAAGCACCAATCCAGCGTACATTATCCGCAGTAAAACCCGCATAAACATTTTGCCCCAAACGAGTAGCCGTAGCCATACTTGCAGCAACAATCAAACTCTCATCACCCTCACGCTTAGAAACCACATGAGCAAAAGCCTTGCTACCACCAGCACCAGACATATTCACCACTTCAATACTGCCACTCACCAACTTCAAATCGCTCATTACCTGAGCCGCTGGCACACGACAAGTGAAATCCCATCCACCACCAGCACCCGCTGGTGCAATACACTCAACATTCTTCGGCTTCGCCATCACCTGCAAAGATAAACCAAACAACAAAACTAACAGCAACTTACTTACAGTTTTCATAATAACTCCTCTCATTAAAAATAGCTCATTAAAAAATTGTGATTACAGATAACCACCAACAAAAAATTTTATAGCAAAAAGTAAGCACCAAACCCACTTTCCCTAACACCGATACAATCAACATTTACGAACTCGTAATAAAACCATAAAAAGACCTTAAAGTTCATCAATGAGCATTTCATTATAACGCCAACACCAATCACAGTACAATTAATTCTGTACAAAAGTAATCCTATAACTGGTTTTCTATACTTCAGCCAAAAAAATCTCATAATCATCTATGGACTCAGTAACCCAACTCGTATTAGGCGGTGTTGTCGCCACCGCAATTGGTGGCAAAACACTCGGACGCAAAGCTGCACTCTGGGGAGCCGCCCTCGGCACCCTACCCGATTTAGATATCCTTATGAATTTTTGGTTAAACGATGTTGAACAAGTCGTCTACCATCGTGGTATCTCACACGCCTTCTTTTACCAAATACTCATCGCACCCATACTCGCATGGCTCATTAGTACCATCCACCAACAGAAAAAACATTATAAACACTGGCTATTAATTGTCATCGGAGCTTTCATAACCCACTCAATCATCGACTGGTTTACCGTCTATGGAACCAAAATATTCCTACCCTTCACAGACTATCCATACGCACTTGGCAACCTATTTATCATTGATCCACTATTCACCCTACCCTTACTCATCGCCTTTATTGCCAACCTAATTCGCATAAGATCACCTCGTTACAGCATCATCGCTCTATCACTCGTAACAGGCTATGCTATATTCGCATACGCACTACAACAACAAGCATTAAATTACACCAAACAGAACCTCGCCCAACAAGGAATTAATACGCAACAGATAATGGTCTCACCAATGCCATTCTCCATCTTCTACTGGCGAATAGTAGCGATAACAGAACAAAATTGGTATGAAGGTATGTACTCCTCTATAGAGGAAAATAAAGATATGCACTTTGCCAAACGCAGTAAAGCGATAGAATTGTTACCCGTTATAAAACACAGTTGGAGCCTCCAACAGTTACAGCATTTTACCAAAGGTTTTTTTCAGCTATCGGTATCTAAAGATAAAGCAACCGATAACCAATATATTGTACTCTCCGATTTACGCATGGGATTTGCCGAAATGTTATTCTTCAACTACCGACTCGCCATCTGGAACAAAAACACCAACACTTGGCAACCACTAACCCCCGCCACCCGACAAAACCGCCCCCAAGTCTCATGGTCAGAAATAACAAAATTATTCTAAAACAACCACCATCCTACACTATTTTTTGACCGACAACACTTTTATACTGACAAAATAACGTTTACAATTGTAACTATTCAAGCATCATTATCTGCCTTAATAATTGAACCCTAAAAACAGAAAAACAACCAAATATTTCATCCCTCAAACAGACAAAAAAATTACCACTCAATCCCACATAGCCCCAACAGTTTTCAAAATCTAAAGATAGCTTACAACTAACTGTGCAGGACTAACAGGACTAAACAGATAAGTAACATCTGTGCTAACAACGGAAAGTCAACAGTAACAAACTCACAAGAGAAAAAAACATGGGACGCATTAATGCAACAGTAAGGATTAAAAATGTACTTGAACCAGATTTAAACATCACTTGCGATGCACTTGTTGATACGGGGGCAGCTAATATGGTTCTTCCCACGGCATGGAAAGAACGGTTGGGGAATTTAACGACCATCCGAAAGGTTGACTGTGAAACAGCTACTCAAGAGTTAGTTGCTGCAGAAATATGTGGACCTGTTGAGATACGCATTGAAGGTTTTGAACCTGTTTTTTCAGAAGTTCTTTTTCTTGATATGAATCCCACTGAAGGTGAACATGAACCACTTATTGGCTATATTATTTTAGAACAAAGCCAAGTGGCTGTTGACATGCTCGGTCATCGTTTATTACATGTGAAAAAGGTTGATCTTAAATAACTCTCCTAACAAATAAGTAACCTACCAGCATCCCTCAACCCTTGCCATCCCCCCGACAACGCTCAATATGCTCTTGAAAGCATTGCAAGGTTTGTTCACTAATATGATGTTCAATACCTTCGGCATCGGATTTTGCTATATCGCTTGGCACACCAATACAAATCAAAAATTCCACAACCACTTGATGACGGTAACGGCATTGTTGTGCTAACTGTTTGCCTTTATCGGTTAAGTAAATAGAACGATATGGGCGAGTTTCAATATAGCCTCGCTCTTGCAATTTAAGCATCACTTTAGAAGCTGATGCACTACTCACCCCCAAACGTTGACTAACATCGGACAAACGCACATCAGGCGATACCATCGAAAGATCCGCGATCAATTCAACATAATCTTCCACAATCTCAGCTCGTCTTGCTGAACGAGCCTGATTAAACCAACTGGCTTGAGTTTTAACGTCTTCTAAAATCATAAGGCAACCCACTTGCAACTAACTTGCAACTAATTTACTACGGTACTGAAAAAGCAATAAAGCCATAACGAAGCATACCATTTGAATAAGCACAATCACAGGTGCTGTGGCAACATTAAAATGATAACTAATTAACACCCCTACCAAACAAGATAATACTGCCACTGAAACAGCAACCAACAACATCTTATCAAACTGACGACACAATAACAAAGCACAAGCCCCTGGTGCAATTAACATTGCTATCACCAAAATAATGCCAGCCGCTTTAATCGCACTCACAATCGTTAGCGAAAGCAACAATAACAAACTGTAATGCAACACCTGACTTCGCAGACCAATCGTTTGAGTATAAGTCGGATCAAAACAATACAGCAAAAAATCATGTCGCTTAGCCAACATAATAACACTACAAAACACCGCCACGATACCCGACTGCCATAAATCCAACTCACTCACCCCCAGCACATTACCAAACAACACATGCAACAAATGAGTATCCGTTTCAATCTTACTCACCATAATCAAACCAACCGCAAACATCCCTGAAAACACAATTCCCATCACCGCATCCTCTTTCACCCGACTGTAATTCTTAATCAAACCAATCGAAAAGGCACAAAAAGCACCCGCCCCAAATGCCCCAATCAGTAGCGGAATATTCAACAAATAAGCAATACCAATACCCGGCAACACCGCATGAGAAACCGCATCTCCCATCAACGACCAACCTTTCAGCACCAAAAAACAAGAAAAGATAGCACTCACCACACCGATAAACAACGACATCATCAATGCCCGTTGCATAAAAGGATAACTCAGTGGCTCAGTAATCAGTTCAGTGACTAATGTGATAATTTCCATTTCTTAATACCATGTCTTAAACCATACTTAGGTGCCACCACAAACGTCAACAAAAAAATCAAGGTTTGCAAACCCACAATAAAACCACCTGGTGGCAAATCTAAAAAGAAACTCAGATACGCCCCAAGCCCACTACTCAATCCGCCGATAAGCACTGCAATAATAATCACCCAACCAAAACGATCCGTCAGCAAATAAGCCGTTGACCCAGGCGTCACCACCATCGCAATCACCAAACACGCACCCACCGTCTGCAAAGCTGCCACCGTTGTCGCACTCAGCAAAGTAAAAAATAAAATATTCAACCCCTTAGCATTCAAAGCAATAGACTGACTATAAGAAGCATCAAAAAACAACAACTTCAAATCCTGCCATTTCAACGTCAACAACAACAACGAAATACCCGAAATAATAACCACCTGCCAAGCATCATAATCAGAAATCGATAAAATATTACCCAAAATAATCGCCTGCAAATTCACCGAAATAGGATTTATTGAAGCAATCACCAATCCGATTGATAAAAAACCACTAAACACCAAACCAATAATCGCATCCTCCTTCAACTTACTCGACTGCTTAATCAACATCATCCCCGAAGAAGCCAAAATCCCTGCGACAAAAGCCCCCACCGCATAAGGCAAACCAATAATATACGACAACGCCACCCCTGGCACAATCGCATGAGCCAAAGCATCACCCAACAACGACCAACCTTTCAACATCAAAAAAGCCGACAAAAACCCACAAGTCACACCCACCAACATACAAATAACAATCGCTCTTTGCATATACTGATAATAAAAAGGATCAAGCAACCAACTCATAATATCACCCCTACTGAACAATTTCCTGTTTCTTCTTCTCTCCATAAAGCACTAATGGACGCTCATCATCGGTCAACACCGTAACCGAACGATCATCCAAATCCTTATGCAAATCATGCCCTGCAACATTCAAATGCCGCAGCATACTACCAAACGCCTGACTCAAATTCTCCTCCGTAAACACTTTTGAAGTCTCCCCACAAGCCACCAACCGCTGATTAATCAACATAACATCCTCACAATAATGCGGTACACTCCCCAAATTATGCGTAGAAACCAGTAAAGTACACCCCATCTTAGTCAACTCCCTAAACAACTCAATCAACGACATCTCCGTCTGAATATCAACCCCAGCAAACGGCTCATCCAACAAAATCACCTGACTACGCTGAGCCAACGCACGAGCCACAAACATCCGCTTCTTTTGCCCCCCACTCAACTCACCAATCTGCCGTTCCCGCAAATCCACCATCCCCACCTTCTCCAACGACTCCGCAACAATTGCCCGATCCTCCTTACTCGCAATACGCAACCATCCCATATAACCATACCGCCCCATCATCACCACATCCTTCACCAACAATGGAAAATTCCAATCAATCGCCTCCGACTGTGGCACATAAGCAATTAAATTCTGCTTACGAGCCTCCGTAATCGTACGATCCGCAATCTCAATACTACCTCTTGATGGCTTAATCAACCCCATAATCGCCTGAAACAAACTCGACTTACCAGCCCCATTCATACCCACCAAACCAGTAATACGCCCTGCTCTAACCTCTCCATCCACACCAAGTAAAGCCTGATGCCCATTTGGATAAGTTATATCAATATGCTTAATACGAATCATCTTAAAACCCAATTATTAAATCTAATATTAAACTTCTCACCTTTTACTCCGCCTTAACACCCGCAAGAGAAAACCCCTCAAGTATCGTACTAATAGTCGTCCTCAACAAACTCAAATAAGTCGGCACCTCACCATCTGGCTTACTCAACGAATCCACATACAACACCCCACCATAAACCGCCTCCGTCTCCGCCACAATCTGCTTGGCAGGTTTATCCGAAATCGTACTCTCACTAAAAATCACTGGAATACGATGCTCACGAACCAAATCAATCATCCGCCGAACCTGTTGCGGTGTCCCCTGCTGATCAGCATTAATTGACCACAAAAAAACTTCCTTAAGATCAAAATCCTTAGCCAAATACGAAAACGCCCCCTCACTAGTCGCCAAATAACGCCGTTGTGCTGGCAAATTCGCAAAAGACTCTGCCAACTCCTTTCGCAACAACATCAACTGTTCCTGATAACGCTTTGAATTATTCTCATAAACCAAAGTGTTTTCAGGGTCATATTTAATCAAAGCTCGCTCAATATTTTGAACATAAATCAACCCATTAGTAATTGACATCCACGCATGCGGATTCGGCTTACCCGAATAAGCCCCCGAATAAATTGAAATCGGTTCCACTCCCTCACTCACAACAGCACTTGGCAAATCTCTAACATCACTCAAAAAACGCTTATACCAACGCTCCAAATTCAAACCATTCCACAAAATCAAATCCGCCTTACTCGCCTTCACCAAATCTCTTGGTGTTGGCTGATAATCATGAATATCCGCACCCGGCTTAGTAATTGAAGCAACCTCCGCCACATCACCAGCCACATTCCTCGCCATATCCGCAATAATCGTAAAACTCGTAATCACCCGCAACTTAGCCCGAGCCTCCACCATCACACCACCCATCAACAGCAAACACAACAACGCCAAAAACTGCTTCTGCCACCATCTCACACCCAACAAGTTCTTATAAAAAATAACCATCATCTAAAACTAACCCTCTAAAATAAAACAGAAAAAACAAAAAGTTTGCAAACACTTAAAAGTTTAACCAAAGCTAACTTTTTTCGCACAAGTTAAATTTTACCCCACATTACCCAATCCCCCCCCCAAAATTGAAAATTGAAAATTGAAAGTTGAAAATGTAATTGCTTTTAATTGAAAATTGAAAATTGAAAAAATATAATGCAACCAATTCCCCTCCTTCGGAGGGGTGTCAGGCAAAGCCTGACGGGGTGGTTGCGATGGTTACTTAAACGTATAAAACAACGGATTACGACAAATTTTGGAGGCGAGGCTTTGCGGATTAATTGAAAAGTGAAAGTTGAAAATTGAAAATGTAATTGCTTGTTTTCATGCACTTGCCATTAAACGTATAAAACAACGGATTACAACAAATTTTGGAGGCGAGGCTTTAGCCTTGCTTGAGATTTGCGGATTAATGCTTAATTTTTGTACTGTGAAGATTTATGAGGATCAAGAGCAAGAGGTTTTGCAAAATTGCTAAAGGAGACTTGCAACATAGCTAAAGGCTTTGCCTTGCTTGCGAGACGAGGTGTTTAATTTTCTCCTTCACTTCCTAAGGTGCAGACCGCGTATTTTGGAGGCGAGGCTTTAGCCTTGCTTGGGATTTGTGGGTGAACTCTTAATCCTTGTACTGTGAAGATTGGCGAGGACTGGGGGGGGGCAAGGCTTTGCCTTGCTTGCGAGACTGAAGTCTCACTTCCTAACGTGCAAACCGCATATTTTGGAGGCAAAATTTTAGTCTTGTATTGGAATGCGGTTTTCTTCAACGGCGTGGCAGGCGATTTTAGAGCCATCGGGTTGTTGTAGTAGATTAGGTACTTGCTCTTGACAGCGTTTATTGGCGTGTGAACAGCGTTGATGAAATACGCAACCGCTTGGCAAGTTGATGGGGGAGGAGACCTCACCTTGTAGACGAATAAAAGGTTTGGGCTTGGTTGATAGTTTGGGAACTGCTGATAGTAGTGCTGTGGTGTAAGGATGTTTGGGCACAGCAAAGAGCGTTTTAACAGGTGCTAATTCACAAAGACGTCCCAAGTACATTACGGCGACTTGGGTGGCAAAGTGTTCAACTACTGATAAATCATGGGTAATAAATAGATAGGTGAGAGCTCGCTCTTCTTGAGATTGTTGCAATAAGTTAAGCACCTGAGCTTGAATGGATACATCTAAGGCTGAGATTGGTTCATCGGCAACAATAAATTCAGAATCAACAACCAATGCTCTGGCAATACTGATTCGCTGGCGTTGTCCACCTGAAAATTCATGAGGATAGCGTTTTGACCAAGTGTTATCAATACCAACCATTTGCATAACTTCATGCATTCGGTCGTTTACTTCACTTTTGGTTAGGTGGGGATAGTGAAATTGAATGGGCTCTTTTAAGGTGTCGCCAATGTGCATTCTTGGGTTGAGTGAGGCGTAAGGATTTTGAAAGATCATTTGCATTTTGCGTCTGTATTCAAAACGCTGATGCTCATTCAAGTTGTCAATCCGTTTACCTGCATAGGTTACGCTTCCCTCTTCTGGATTTAATAACCCCATAATCACTCGTCCAAGTGTTGATTTACCGCACCCAGATTCACCAACAACACAAAGCGTTTCTCCTTGCTTGACAGTCAGCGATATGTCATTAAGAGCATATACATATTGTTGTACTCGTTTTAATCGTCCTTGTTGCCAGCTTAATTGATCTAAAAAATCACCTGAAACGGGGAAACGTAAGCGGATATTGCTTAATGTTAATAGCGGTTTCGGTGATTTCAATGGAGTGGTTTCGGTCATGAGTTTATGCTAAGAGCGGACACGGTAAGGATAATGAAAACGATGAAGTATCAGTTAGAACGGTATAGATGACAGGCGACTTTTGTGGTGGGGGTGGGTTGTGTTGTGCTCGCCTCGGTGCCTGATGATTCATTTGCAACCTCAACTGGCAAGTCAGTGAGCTTGGGCATTTGTTGTTTACATTTGGTGATTTCAGTGGCTTGTTGAGTGCAACGTGGATGAAAAGGACAGCCTGATATTTGATTTTCAATGGTCGGCATCTGACCTGGAATTTGGTATAACCGCCCATGCCCACTATTGGTTTGAGTATTAGTTTCGGTATTAGTTTGAGTATTGGCTTGAGGCAGTGCTTTAATAAGCCCTTGGGTATAAGGGTGGCGTGGCTGACTGATAATTTCATGAGTTGCTGCTTGTTCAACAATTCGCCCAGCATACATGACAATGGTTCGATGGGTCATTTGTGCGACTACGCCTAAATCATGAGTAATCAATATCAATGCCATATCGTGTTGCTCACATAAATCTTTAAGCAACTGCATAATTTCTGCTTGAATGGTAACATCTAAGGCAGTGGTTGGTTCATCAGCAATAATCAATTTAGGGTCTAACAATAAAGCAATCGCAATTACTACTCGTTGTCGCATACCACCTGATAGTTCATGAGGATACTGTTTTAGACGTTGTTCTGGTGAGGGTATTTGCACCATATGTAATTTCTTAACGGCAATTTCTCGGGCTTTTTTAAAGGAAATTTTACGATGTGCTAATAGGCATTCAACCATTTGAGTTTCAATGGTTAAAACTGGGTTTAGAGTTACCATCGGGTCTTGAAATATCATTGCGATGTGATTACCGCGAATTTGATGTAACTGTTTCTCTGGAATGGTTAATAGGTCTTGCTGATCAAAACGAACTACCCCATTATTAATAAATCCTGGTTTGGCAATTAATCTTAAAATTGCAAAGCCTAATAATGATTTACCCGCACCTGACTCACCTACAATACCCAATCTTTCTCCTGCTTTAAGCTCAAAGCTAATAGAGTGCAATGCTTTGTAAGTTTGGTTATTCATATGAAAACAAACTTCTAAATCTGAGACGGTGAGCAAACTCATATTTAATAATGCTTTTGTTGTGTGTTGGTTATAGTATTAATTATGGGGTATTTGGTTATGGTATTGATTATGTGCTGGTTGATTAGTTAATCTTTGTAAAGTCGAGGATTTAAAACATCTCGTAACCAATCCCCCAGAAGATTAATTGCTAATACGAGTATAACCAAAACAATACCTGGAATGGCAGTAATCCACCATGAGCCAGAAAACAGATAATCAAAACCAATTGAGATAAGCGACCCTAATGAAGGTTGAGAAGCTGGCATTCCAAGCCCTAAAAACGATAGAGCAGCTTCTGAAATAATAGCATTGGCAATTTGAACGGTTGAAATAATCAACAGTGGGGATAAGGTGTTGGGCAGAATATGACGCAATAAAATACGCGAGGTTGGGAAACCCATAACCCTTGCGGCATCCACATATTCTTTTTTTCTTTCAGATAATACCGAAGCACGAATGGTGCGTGCATACTGTGGCCATTCGGAAAAACCAATGACGATAATGAGCATAAACATAGCGAGTTCATAATACAACTCAGTACCAAAAGCGGTTTGAAATACTGCTAATGTAATAATCGCGACCATTAGTGTTGAGAAAGATAGTTGAATATCTGCCAAACGCATTAACAAACCATCAATACGTCCACCAAAATAACCTGCCAACAACCCAATCGTAATACCTAACACCATTTGTAACAGCACTGCAAAAAAACCAATCATCAAAGAAACTCGCATACCATATAAAATGGTTGAGTATAAATCACGTCCTTGGTCATCAGTTCCCATAATAAACTGACTATCGCCACCTTCTATCCAAGACGGTGGCAATTCAGAGTTCATAATATCTAACTGTTCCAAATCATAAGGATTCATCACTGATAGCACAGGGGCTAACAATGCCATGATAATAGCAATCAACAAAATGCTTGCATAAAGTTGTGCCAAGCGACTTTCTTTAAAACTAATCCAAAGTAACGAGTTTTTCATCTGTAATATTGTCTCTAAAACTGTCTATGAAGTTGTACTATTTTGCACTATTACCCACATCACCACTGTATGTGGCTGAACACTTACATACATCTGCGTTCATCCGTGTTCATCTGTGGTTATTTTTCTGAAATCTGGAGTCTGTCATCTGCTATCTATTAATGTTTCTTTAATAAATTAATTGTCGGATTAACCAGTCCATAAATTAAATCTACAATCGTATTTACAACAACGAAAATAAGTCCGACAAAGATAAGGTAGGCAACAATCAATGGGGTATCACTACGGTTTACCGCTTCTAAAAACATAAAACCCATACCCGGCCACTGAAAGACTGTTTCAGTCAAAATCGTATAAGCCACCATCGTGCCAATTTGCACACCGCCTACTGAGATTACTGGTAGTAAGGTATTTTTAAAGGCATGAACAAAATAAATTCGTTTGGCTGAAATACCTTTAGCCCAAGCGAATTTAATATACTCAGTTTGTAATACCTCTTGCATTTGGGAACGAATCAAACGAATAAATAGAGGTAACATAATTGAAGCTAAAGTAAACGCTGGCATCAATAAATGCAACAAACCATCTTCAGTGAGCAACACCGTATCAATCTTATCGGTAATTTGAAAGGTCTCTCCACGACCATAGGAGGGCATCCAGCCCAACTCTACCGAAAATAGATAAATCAATAAAATCCCCGTTAAAAATACAGGTATAGAAATACCAATCGTACTCACCGCCAAAATGATTTTTGAAGCCAGATGTTTGGGATAAATCGCTGAAAAGATTCCAGCAGGAATAGAAATGCAAATGATAATCAGCGTTGCAGCAAATACCAACTCTAAGGTGGCTGGTAATTTATACAGTATCACCTGTACCGTAGGCTCCTTAAAAAAATAAGATGTACCTAAGTCGCCTTGCAAAGCCTTACCCACAAAACGGATATACTGGTGTAAAAAAGGATCATTCAAACCCAGTTGATCACGCAATTTTTCACGATCCGCCTCACTCGTCATCATCCCGACCATTTCGTGTATCGGGTCGCCCAAGTTATCTTGAATAACAAAACCAATCAAGCTGATGAAGAACATCACCACAGTGGCTTGAAAAAACCTTTTAATAAAGAAACCAATCATTGTTGAACTTAATTTTTAAATTGAAAATATGCAACTTTTGTCTGCTCTTGAATGCTTACAGGCAAAGTAGCATACAATTTCCAGAATTTCTCCGTTGCGTGCGAAATCACAACTTAATCTAGCTCTAAATTTAAACTTAGTCGCTTAGTCTTACCTGCACGATGCTCTTTCAAAGCATCACCTGCAAGGTCAGCTAAAACATCTTCAGACTTAGAAAACAAAGTATCCCACTTGTTTTCTGCTAATAACTCATTCAAAAACCACCTTGCAACCCTATTTTGTTGTGACTCTGGAAGCTTAGAAGCCTCCTTAAATGCTTGTTCAAGTAGCTGTGTCATTTTTGACTCTTTATTAAAAATTAAAAACAATTGGATACAAACTGAAACATCTGTGTAGTTCACTATATCCAGCTATAAAGATATTCAAATGATGTGAATCATCTTTGACTTGCAAATATGCAATTGTATAACTAAATGTCTAAAATCAATCAAAATATCCTATAAAAAAAGTCCTCTGCCATAACAGCAGAGGACTCATTAAGATTGGGATTGAAGTTGGGATTGGGAAATCCCTCCTGCCATTCGTGTCTTCAAATCTCATCAAGTCTACACCTAAAATTTACACCTAAAAGCACAGTAGAGACTAACGGAGATTAGAGGAGCAGGAGTAAGATAAAGCCAACTACTTAATCACTAAATCACCCAAATAAGGGAAGTTCATCACATTAAGGATAGGTCTAACATTAACATTTTTAGCTGCACCCCATGCCAAGTTTTGCCAATGCAAAGGAATAAATGCCGCATCATTATACAACATTTTTTCAATTTTTTGCATCATCTTAGCACGTTTGCCTGAGTCAGTTTCAACATTGGCTTGAACCATCAACTTATCTGCTTTCTGATTGCAATAGTTGCCACTGTTATACTGTCCCATACCTGTATCCTTATTCGGACAAGCTGAAAGAAACTCAAAGAAATTATTTGAATCTTCGGTGTCAGAGTGCCAACCAATCATCATAATATCCGCAGCACGGTCATCAAACATTGGCCAATACTGTGCTTTAGGCATGGTTTTTAAATTGACTTTAATTTTGATTTTAGCTAACATTGAGGCCACCGCTTGAGCAATTTTTTCATCATTCACATAACGGTTATTCGGTGCCATCATGGTTACGCTAAAGCCATTTTCAAAGCCCGCTTCCTTCATCAACTGCTTCGCTTTTTTTAAATCATAACGAGGTGTTAGAGAAGCGTTGTAGCCTAAATAACCTTTAGGACTAAACTGTGCTGCCGCTGTTCCAAAACCACGCATAATTTTCTTAACAATTGCCTCTTGATTAATTGCATAAACCATTGCTTGGCGAACTCGTGCATCCTTAAACTTAGGGAAACGTTTTTGATTCAATTGGAACATAATAATTCGTGTACCTGCCATAGTAATCAAATCCACTTTATCACTTTTGCGAATACGATCATGATCGGTTGGTGCAATCGGTGCAACAAATTGTACATCACCAGATAATAATGCGGCAACACGAGTTGGGCCTTCTTTAATCGGAGTCAATATGATGTTATCAACATTACCTTTAGAAGATTTGTCCCAATAATCTTTGAAACGCTTAAAGGTGACTTTAACCCCTTGTTGACGAGCCGTAACAATAAAAGGACCTGTTCCTGAAACATTTTGTGAAGCAAAAGAATTACCATTTTTCACAATTCGTGCCTTATCGTTACCATCGCTATCCTTTCCTGAATAGTATTTACTATCCATTGGAAAAATATAAGTCGCATTGTTCAATAATAACGGGAATGGCTTATCAGTTTTAATGTCCACCGTATATTTATCAACTTCAACCGCACCAACAAAACTGGCAAAAATTCCTTTAAAGTCAGGTGATTTTTTCAAACGATCTAAAGTAAACACCACATCTTTTGCAGTCATCTCATTGCCTGAATGAAACTTCACACCTTTACGCAAAGAAAAACGCATGGTCTTATCATCCACCCATTTCCAGCTTTTTGCCAACCGTGGCTCAAACTGCAAATCGCTATCCCAACGTACTAATGGATCGAACATCATATGAGATAACTGTAACATACCACCTGATAACTGCTCATGTTGATCTAATGATACTGGATCAGCATCATACGCCATTTTTAAACTGGCAGCATTGCCAGCAACTGCCGTTGCCAATATTACACCAGCAACAAGTAATTTCCATAATTTCATAATTAACTCCTTGAATATAAAATACTATTAATAAAACTCCTAAACATTACGAAAGCGACAAACTATCATAAACCGCACTATACAAACTATGCGAATCAAAGTGTTTAGTAAAATGAATTATACTTTCTTTACAACAAAAAAACAAAAAAACGGGGGGATTACAGGGGGATTACACTGTCTCCCACCATCCAAAACCCTCCTCAACCCAACATCAATATAAACACAATTATATTCACATTATTATATATATTGACACTATATCCATCCTGAGCAACTGCCTTGTACTCCTTTTAAAACGAATGCAATTTATTTTAAAATCAATCTTTTTTAGGAGGGATTACAGTATTACAAGATATGCTTTAGAGTACCTCTAAATAAAAAATCTTCAATTTATACATTCATTGGGAGAGCTAAACCATTATTTTTATTTAACAAACCTTCTAAGAAAACACCCTAGCTAAAAACCTATATCCAGATTTTGTAGCTGGATATATCTTGACATAATTAAATTTAACGCATAAAATTAGCGACTATAAATGTGGGATGATTTTAAATTCGCGAGTAACTACTTAGATACCCATAGATACCCAACTCGCCTCCATGCTTCTATGTGAAAAATGTAGCCCCCCCACTATATTCTATATTCTCTATATTTTTAATTTTTATATTTCAAACGACATTTAGACAACAGAACAAAACACAGTCAAAGTTTATCTTTGCACTCTGGAAATCGTTAGGATTAAGATTAGGAGGCAAGACTTAAAAAAATTTAAAGGATAGTGGCTGAGATGGTTATATTTGTGATTATTATTATGAGATGAGTATGTATTCTACTAATGTGAAAATAGTTGAAAATGACTGGATTATTCTTACTGATGGAACAAAATTAGCTGCCCGATTTTGGTTTCCTGAAAATATTGATGAAGTCAGAGCTCCTGTTGTTCTTGAATATCTCCCTTATCGTAAGCGAGGTGGAACTGAGATTCGTGATGATATTCTTTATCCTTTTTTAGCTCACCATGGTTATGTCGGAGTTCGAGTTGATATCCGTGGCAATGGTGAATCGGACGGCTTAATGTTTGATGAGTACACTGATAGCGAATTACGAGACGGTTGTGAAATCATTGAATGGTTGGCAAAACAATCTTGGAGTACTGGAAAAATCGGCATGATAGGTCATTCTTGGGGTGGCTTTAATGACTTACAAATTCCTTTCTACTTACAACCTGAAGCTTTAAAAGCTGTTGTTTCTTCTTGTGCAACTGATAATCGTTTTTTAGATGACATTCACACTATGCACGGAGCAACTTTGACTGATCAATTGACTTGGTCGCAACAAATGTTTGCATATTCTTCCCGTCCACCAGACCCTGACATTGTTGGTGAATCTTGGTTAAATATGTGGAAATACCGTTTGGAAAATTTGCCTTTTTTGGCAAAGAATTGGTTAAGTCATCCGCATCGTGATGGTTTTTGGAAACACGCTTCTGTTTGCGAAGATTATTCTAAAATTAATGTGGCTGTTCTTGCCGTAGGTGGCTGGTATGACTTGTACACCAATGCTATTTTTCGTCTTGTGGAAAACCTTGACTCTCCCTGCCGTGGCATCATCGGATCTTGGGAGCACCGCTACCCGCACCTAACTAAAAACCAACCTAACATTGATTTTCTTGATGAAGTTCTACAATGGTTTGATTACTGGTTAAAAGGCATTGAAAATGGTGTTGATAAATTACCAAAACTGCAATGCTACTTGATGGAAAACAACCCTGCCAATGAAAAATTTTCCACAAGAGAAGGATTCTGGACAACTGAGGAGCAATGGCCTCCTACGAATCTGAGTTATCAATCATGGTATTTTGATGAACAAAATAATTTGGTTGATACTCCAAATACTTCGGGTAGTTTTTTGGTTTCTACACCTCAGCATACAGGTTTAATGGCTGGCAATTTATGCCCAGGTATGCGAATTGATGATGAATTACCTGGAGAACAATCCTTTGACGATGAAAAATCCATAATATTTGACAGTGAAGTTTTACAACAAGATATTTCTATTTTGGGTACTCCTAAGATTATCTTAAATCTGAGTTCCAACCAACCTTTGGCTTTGGTTGCTGTAAGATTATGTGATATTAATGAAAAACAAGAAAGTGCTAGGGTAACTCATCAGATATTTAATTTATGCCATAGAGATTCGTATGAATTTCCACAAGAATTAGTACCAGGGCAGAATTATCAAGTTGAAATTCCTTTTTGTGATATTGGTTATACTTTTAAAAAAGGGCATAAAATCAGATTGACTATTGCTAATACTAGTTGGCCTTTGGTCTTTCCAAGCCCTCTTAAAGTTATCTTAACTATTCATAATGAAGGTAGTCATCTCAGCTTACCCATAAGAGATGCTAAGCGTAATATTGTTGATGTCAAAGTAGCACCACCTAACCCCGAATCTATTAGTAATAAAACACTGAGAGCTCCTTCTAATACCAAGACTATTACAGAAAATGCTGATGGTCAAACTATGATTATCATTGACGATGATATTGGTCGTTTTGAGAATTCAGACTCTGGTCTAATCCATGACAGCACAGCCAAGCATACTTATTGGATTTCTCTCAATGACCCACTAAGTGCTAAAGTAGAGGCTTCTTGGACGATTGAGATGAAACGAGGAGATTGGCATATTACTACTGAGACTTTATCATCCATAACAACAGATGAATCAAACTTTTATCTTAAAGATAAAATCGTGGCCTACCATCAAGATCAAGTTATCTACGAAAAAGAAAAGAACGAAGTAGTAAAAAGGAATTTAACTTAGAGCAAGAGGTGTACCTTAGGGGGTATCTCTATTTGTATTTGTTCATAGCTCGTAGTTAAAAAAACGGAACTGATTGTTGTTCCTCACTTCTTGCCTCATTGGGAACGAGGTATTGTATTTTCTTGACACCCTTTTCAAACTATCCCAGAGTTAATAAGTTAATAGCAGTCCCCTAAATTTAAATATCACACACTAAAATGAGGTAATCATATGAATGAAAAAAATGAAAATAATAATGACAAAATGCTTTTGTCAAGAAGAACTTTTTTAAGAACCGGTTCAGTGTTAGCAGCATCAGCCGCATTCTTACCTTTAAGTTTTTCAACCGTCACTAGAGCCGGTGAAAGAATTTTAAAAGTAAGAACTTATGCTGATATGTCTAGCTTGGATCCTGCTTTTAGTAGAGGTCTTATGGATGAAGAAATTCAATCTTGTATCTATAGCAAATTAATTCAATATACTCCAGGAAAAGAATGGGGATGGCAATTAGATGCGGCTGAATCAATTAAACAAGTTGATGATACTCATATTAAGTTCAAACTTAAAGATAATCTTAGTTTCACTAATGGCTATGGTAAATTAACGACCGCTGATGTGAAATTTTCATTTGAAAGAATTATTGATGAAAAATTGCAATCCTCAAACAAACCCGATTGGAGCGCATTAGATAGAGTTGATATTATCAATGACTTAGAAGGGGTTATCGTATTGAAAAATGCTTTCCAACCTCTTTGGAGTATCACTCTTCCTTATATCGCTGGTAATATTGTTTCAAAAAAAGCCTTTGAAGCGGCTGGTGGCAAAATTTCAAATAAGTCTGTGGCAGAATCAGGACCCTATATTCATAAATCTTGGAAATCAAAGCAAAAAACCATCTTAGCCAAAAATCCAAACTGGAAAGGAGCTCCAGCGGCTTTTGATGAAATTCACATTTATCCTATTGATGATGAAAAAACAGCTGAAATTGCTTTCCAATCTGGAGAACTTGATTTTACTCGTGTGAGTCTATCATCATTAAAACAATTAAAAGCAGACAAGCCTAAAAATAGCACTATTGAACGCTTCCCTTCTCTGTACTATTCATGGGTTGGTATGAATCTTGACAATCCAAAACTCAAAAACAAAAAACTACGTCAAGCAATTCAATATGCTATTGATGTAAACTCTGTTGTAGAGGCTTCCTACTTTGGTGAAGCGGAGCCATCAACTGGCATTATTGCTCCAGGATTAGTTGGTCATCGTGAAAAAAGCTTGATTCCACCTACTCAAAATATAGCCAAAGCAAAAGCATTATTAGCAGAATCTGGGATGAAGGGTGTAAACCTAACGATTGATATTTTAAACAAAACAGCAAACTCTATTGCTGCTCAAGTTATCCAAGCTAATCTTGCACAAATAGGTATTAAGCTAAAAATCAATTTGCACGAAGGTGCGACTTTTTGGTCCTTAGGTGATAAAACTGCTGGAGACCAATGGAAAAATATAGAATTAATTCTAAACCGTTACTCAATGACTCCAGACCCTTACTATGCATCCTCTTGGTTTATTTGTGATCAAGTTGGAGTATGGAACTGGGAAAGAATCTGTAATAAAGAAATTGATGATTTACATCTTAAAGCTCAGTCTGAGAGCAATCCCACTGAGCGTGGCAAAATGTACCAGAGAATCCAAGATATTATGGAAGAATCTGGAGCGTATCGTTTCTTAACACATGAGGCAACTCCTATTATCTATAAAAACTCAATCAAACCTGCATTAAGACCAGACGGTTTACCTTTATTACGTTACTTTGCATAATAGCATATAAGTAATATTGTAATCCCCCCTAAAAAATCGTGCGTCATATCATAAACGAGTTGAAAAAACTGCCCTTTACTATGACGCACGTTTAATGCAAATCTCTTTATCTTCAATTCAATGCTAACACTCAGTATTAATTTATAAAAAACACTATGGCTGTTTTTATTATAAAAAGATTGTTACTTTCTTTAGTTATTGTTGCTTTATCTGTAACAGTGCTTTTTATCCTAATTCACCTCATTCCAGGGGATCCAGCCAGAACTATTTTAGGGCCTAGGGCAACCCCCGAATTAATCGCTAGTATTAATAAACTCATGGGGCTAGATAAACCCTTAATTCAACAGATAGGCATTTTCTTCTTAAACCTCTTGCAAGGCGATTTAGGATACGATAATTTTTCAAATCGTCCTGTTACTACCATCGTCTTTGAACAGATTGGCTATACTTTGGAGTTAATTATTTTTTCTATCTTCTGGTCAGCACTATTAGGTGGCTTTCTTGGCATTATCTCTGCTGTACGAAAGGATAGTTTTGCTGATAAAATTATTGCCGTAATATCAGTTAGTTTTATTGCTATCCCCGCCTTTGTTATAGCCTTATACGGACTACTGATATTTGCCGTGTATTTTCAATGGTTTCCAGCCATTGGTGCAGGTGATGATGCAAGCTTCCTCAATAGAATCTACCACTTAATTTTGCCAAGCTTGTCTATTGGTATTGCTTGGGTTGGCTATATCGCTAGACTTGTACGTGCTTCAATGCTGGAGGTAATGTCAGAAAAATTTATCCAAAATGCTCGTGCATTTGGACTTACCGAAAAAACGATTATTTATCGCTATGCTTTACGTGTAACCATTCTTTCCCCTATTACAGTTATCGGTGTTGGTATGGGCTTTTTATTATCAGCTTCCGTTTTTGTAGAAATCATCTTTGCTCGACCTGGACTTGGCAAGTTAGTCATTGATTCCATCTCAACCAGAAATTATCCCGTGGTTATGGGTTCTGTACTCTTTAGCACAATCATCTTTGTAATTTCTACCACTATTAGTGATATTGTCAACGCAATTTTAGACCCTCGCTTACGTCAAGCACGTTGAATATTACCTAAATTACTACCTAAAATACTACCTAAGGGGTACCTCTATTTATTCATGCACTTTGGGTTTTAGTGGCTGGAATTTATGTGATTAGAAAACATTATGGATATTTTAAAAAGAATACTTCAAGACAGATTAGGTTTCTTCGGACTGATAACCGTAACTTTGGTCATTCTAAGTGCCGTATTTGCAGAATGGATTATGCCCCATGATCCCATTGCCTTAAACATACCTAAACGGCTTCAATCCCCTTCTTGGGAATACTTATTAGGCACCGATCAACTCGGTAGAGACATTTTATCACGAGTAATTATGGGCGGAAGAGTAGCACTGCAAGTAGCAGTTCCTGTTATTCTTGGCTCTTTATTTATCGGTAGTACTTTAGGTATGATTGCAGGATATGCTTCTAAAAAAGTGGATTCTGTTATTGTGCTTATTTTCGATACTTTGCGTTCTTTCCCAACAGTAATGTTGGCTTTAGCAGTGGTTGCTCTTGTGGGATCTAGCCTAAATACGGTGATACTAGTAATTATGATTACCTCAATACCGATCTATGGTAGAGTCGCTAGAACTCAAACCCTCTCTATAAAAAATAGTGATTTTATCTTGGCTGAAAGAGCTATGGGTGCATCACTATTTCGTATTCTCGGTGTGCATATTTTGCCCAATATCATGGGGCCCTTGGCTATTCTTGCTGCTATGGATATTCCTACGGTAGTAGGCTTAGAAGCTGGATTAAGCTTTTTAGGTTTAGGTGTCGCACCACCTACTCCATCTTGGGGAAGCATTCTAAACGACGGATTTAATTTAATCAGAAATACTTATTGGATTATTATTGCGGGCAGTATTCCTTTAATTCTGATTACCCTTGGATTTACTTTTTTAGGTGAAGCTTTGAGAGATATTATTGACCCAAAATCACACAAGAATTTATAAAAGCTCATGAATGACAATTCAGCTTTGCTAGATATTAAAAATTTATCAGTAAATTACCACACCGCCCACGGTACTCTTCATGCACTGAGAGAAATAAACTTCTCCATAGGCAGAGGAAAAATCGTTGGCGTAGTTGGTGAAAGTGGCTGTGGTAAATCAACACTCATTTCTGCCATTCTCGGATTGATGTCTAATAATTCTCAAATTGCTCAAGGTGAGATTTTATTTAAACAGGAAAATTTATTACAAAAATCGCCAGACGAATGGAGAGATTTAAGAGGCGATGAAATATCCGTAGTTTTTCAAGACCCTATGCAAACTCTCAATCCAGTCCTCACCATTGGACGGCAAATGACTGATATTCAGTATCGTGCAAATCGAAATACCCAGCAAAAACAAGATAAAGCCATTGAAATGCTTGAGAAGGTTGGCATATCTGATTCCAAATTACGACTGAATCAATATTCCTACGAATTTTCAGGTGGAATGAGACAACGCATATCCATAGCAATGGCATTGATGTCTGAACCTTCATTATTAGTCGCTGATGAACCTACGACCGCTTTAGATGCAACACTTGAAGTTCAAGTATTAGATTTACTTAAGGACTTACAAAAACAAATTAATTGCTCAGTAATATTTATTTCGCACCACTTAGGTGCCATTGCTGAGTTGTGTGAAGAAGTTGTAGTGATGTACGCAGGAGAAATAGTCGAATATGGCAATATTAAAGATATATTTTTAACCCCTAAACATCCCTATACCAAAGCACTAATAGAATGTGATCCTGGATACATCAAAGAAAAAACCAAATACTTGCCAACCATTGCAGGTGAAGTTCCACAACTATTTAATATCCGAAAAAGTTGTATATTCCATGAACGCTGTACTGACAAAAAAAGCATTTGTGAAACAAAAAAACCACAATACCACACTTTGGAAAATGGACAAAGCGTCAAATGCCATCTATATGAAGGTTCTGAATTATGAAACCAATCCTTAGTGTTAAAGACCTTAAAGTAAACTTTAAAGTAAGCAATTCAATGTTGCAATCTTTAGGCATCAGTAAAAAAGTTAGTATTCCTGCCGTATCAAATATTTCTTTTGATATTGGCAAATCAGAAATTCTTGGAATTATTGGTGAATCTGGTTGTGGAAAAACCACCTTAGCCCAAACATTAATAGGACTCAACAAGGCCAATAGTGGGTCAATCAAATTTAATGGCAATGAACTAACTGGACTTAGCACAAAACAATTTCTACCTTACAGAAAAGATATTGCCATGATATTCCAAGATTCACTGGGATCATTAACACCACGTAAAAATATTGAATACATTATTACTGAGCCCTATCGAATTCAAGGTATGAAGTCTCGCGACTTAAGCCAGAAAGCTGACAGACTGCTACAAATGGTAGGACTTAATAAGCGGTTTAAAGAAAGCTATCCACACCAACTATCAGGTGGACAAGCAAGACGAGTAGGTGTAGCCAGAGCATTGGCACTAGACCCTAAAATTATCATTGCCGACGAACCGACCGCAGGATTGGATGTTTCAATTCAAGGTGGATTATTAAATTTACTCAGAAAAATAAAGGACGAAACTGAGCTGAGTATCATTATTATTACTCACAACTTAAATGTAGCCAGACACGTAACGGATCACATTGCTATTATGTATTTGGGTGAATTTATTGAAGCAGGCCCAACTGAAGAAATATTCAGCAAAACCCAGCACCCATATACTCGTGGTCTGCTCTCGGCAAACCCCATTATTGACTTTAAGCACAAAGTACCTAAAATCAAATTAGCAGGAGAACCCGCTAGTTTGATGAATATTCCAACAGGTTGTAAATTTCATCCACGTTGCCCTTTCGCTAAAACTGACTGTAGTCAGAATATTCCAACTTGGCAATTAGCTGAAAACACTCAATCTCATCATCACCGCTGTTTATACCCAACCAATTTCACGAAAACCCTTTAGATTACTTCTACTACTTCTAATTTAAAGCTTCTTCAAAAAACGGGGGAATTACACAGCTATGAGTTGAAACCACCTAATTTATTACTATGCTCTCTAACCCTGTAATCCCCCCTCAACACTTTCCTTAACATCTCTCTTTATATGCTCATTTTAGGTATTGATCCAGGTTCTCGCAAAACAGGTTATGGTATTATCAAGCAAACAGCTAATCATTATGAGCATATCATTAGTGGTTGTATCAAAACCGAGGATAGCCATTTTCCAACCCGAATACATACCATATTTCAAGGCATCCAGCAGGTTATTCAAACCTACCAGCCTCAAGTTGCTGCTTTAGAAAAAGTTTTTGTTCATATTAATCCCGACTCGGCACTTAAATTGGGACAGGCAAGAGGTGCTGTTATTGTAGCCATTATGAGCTATCAATTACCACTTCATGAATATGCAGCAACAGAGGTCAAAAATGCAACCACTGGCAACGGGCACGCAAGCAAAGACCAAGTACAATTTATGGTTAAACGGTTACTTAATTTAGCACCAAACAATAAGTTACAAGAGGACTCTGCCGATGCACTCGCTTGTGCACTCTGTCATGCTTTCCGTTACCGTGGTTAGGCATTCTTATTTCAAAAAATTAACCACAGATGAACGCAGATGGCAGATGAATGTAAGGCTTAACCACAGATGGACACTAATGGCAGGCAAAGTCTGATATTGAAATTTTCTCCCCTGTCTTCTAAAACTTTGAGGTCTGGAGACTGAAATCTGTTGTCTAATCTAGTATGCCTTCCCACGCAGGAGCGTGTCTATACAAACGTGAGAACCAGTCGAGTACCTGAGTAGTTACCAATAAACAACATCTACTTTCAACTAGATATTCTATCAGCGCTAAAAAGTGCTAAAATTTACAAGGAGAAAAGTTTTTTCACTGTTGAGCGAAAAGAGAGTACCAAAGAGAGTAATAGAATATTCTGTGTAATTGGTGCGGTGTAATTAATATTTATCGTACTTCAATATACCGTTATATCGCCCTCAGAGCCTTAAATAATCTTCTATTCTCCTTATCTACTTTCCTACTTTGAACCTACCATTTGATATACTAAGCTGAGACACTCACCTTTCACCAGCATTCTACTGACCCACCAAGTTAAAAATCAATGCCACATCTAAACAGCGGAAGTTTATTAATTTCTCCAATAACGTTAAACTCGCTACACCCAATCACTTTGTCTTACTCTAATTGGAGTAAATTGATAACTATTCTCACTAAATTCACTGTAAGTGCCTTATTACTTTTTTTACTCACTATTACTCTAACCAGTAAGGCGGAGATCAACATTAACATTGTCGGTGCTCAAACGCAAACCATACCCATAGCCGTGTTACCGTTTACTTATGCAACACAATCAAAACGACTACAATTTCCGCTCGCTAAAATTGTAGCTAGTGATCTTAGAAAAACAGGCTATTTTGAGATAAAGGAACTCAACCAAAACATTAATAGCAACAGCAATTCTAATAAAGTGAACTACCGTTTCTTTAAACTTATTGGGGTGGAAAACATCGTTACTGCTCATATTCGACAACTCAATAATCGTAATAACTACGTCATTCAAATTACCCTACACGATGTACTTAGACGTAAAGTTTCTTTAGTTCGCGAATGGATTTTCTCAAAAACCAATCAACGATTATCTGCTCATCGTATTAGTGATTTAGTATTCGAGCATATTACAGGCAAACATAGTGCCTTTACAAGTCGTATTGCTTATATTATGGTTACTCGCCCTTTTAATGATAAACAAGTTTTTCGAATTCGCACTGCCGATACCGATGGTTACAATGCTCGAACTTTGATAAAATCACAGATGCCTTTACTCTCTCCTGCTTGGTCACCAAATGGTAAACAGTTAGCCTATGTATCTTTTGAGAACGGACGCTCTGAAATTTTTATCCAAAATGTCCTCAATGGTGAACGCAAAAAGATATCTTTTTTTAAAGGACTCAACACTTCACCCGCTTGGTCTCCTTCAGGCACTGAACTCGCCATGACTCTATCCAAAGACGGCAATGCTGAAGTTTATACGCTAAACCTCTTAAACGGACGATTACGTCGCCAAACACAGCACCCTGGCATTGATACTGAGCCCGCTTACAGCTCCGATCCCAATTTACTGTTTTTTACCTCAAACCGCTCTGGCTCACCTGAGGTTTATCAACTTGATCGTGAAAATCGAACCATGCAACGCCTTACAAAAGGGCGTTACAATGCAGGACCTTCGGTTTCCCAAAATGGTGACTTTATGGTGTTATTACATAAAGCTACGAAAAAAGACAAACTACAGTTGGGATTGCATGACCTTAAGGAGCAACAAACCGTCCCCATTACCAATACTTTTTTAGATGACTCCCCTTCTATCGCCCCCTTCGGTAATATGTTAATTTATACGGCAGTCAATCGCAAACGAGGCAAGTCTTATTTAGTCATGTTAGAGTTTTTAGGTCTAACCAAACATATCCTGCAATCTTCCAAAGGAGAAATTAAGGATCCAGCTTGGGGACCTCCTCGATAAAGCCAATAAAACCCTGAAAACCAATGTCTGACTATTTTTTTTCCTATCGAACCAATAAACTCTTCCTTCTTAGTGTCATTCTCAGTGCAAGTTTGCTTGGTTCCCTATTTGCTGCTCGCTTAAGCTTTGCTGAAGAGCTTTCACAACCAACTACAAATGCAACTACAAATGCGATCACAAACGCAACCACCGAACCAACCATTGAAGAATTAAAACACCAACTAAACCAATTAATACAGCAACAGCAACAATTTCAACAAGTCCAGAAAAACTTACTACATCAAATCAATAACCAAAACCAACAAATCAAACACCTCCAAGAATACCTAAAAAACCATCCCCAGTTGCAATCCTACCCTCTCAATATCAAAACAAACTCCATAGCCAACACCTCAACATTAGAACACTCACCTACTACCAACACCCTATCTTTTGAACCAACAACCCCAACCGACACTTTAACCACTCTTCCTCTGGACACAACCACTCAACACCATTCCACTACATCCTCAACTAACCAAACAAGGCAAACAAATACCCCAACAGCCAACCCCTACCCACCACAATCAACTGAAACCATCGCCCTTGAAAAAGAACACTTTGAACAAGGCTTTGAACTCCTCTTTAATGCCGAATACCGATCCGCTAGCAAACTCTTTCAACAATTTATTGATAAGTTTCCCAAAAGCCCTAAAATATCAAACGCCTATTATTGGCTTGCTGAAGCTGAATACGTACAAAGTAATTTTTCTAAGGCACTGACAAATTATGATGTTATAATTAATCAACATCCGACCAGTGAAAAATATCCAGAGGCTTTACTTAAATCAAGTTATGCACTGATTGAGTTAAAACATAACCTGCTCGCAAAAGAGCGTTTAAAATTTATTATCGTGCAATTTCCAAATCAATCTGTTACTGACTTGGCACAACGCAAACTTGATTTAATTAATTTATTAACAGAAACCCAGTAATCAGTAATATCCACCAGCAACATCCCATTAACTAACATCCCATTAACACCCAATGAGCCTTTCTCCAGCTATTGAACTTACCGATGTTGTATTCAAACGCGGTAATCGTGCCATCATGAATGGTTTGAACCTGCACATTGAAAGCCAAAAATTAACGGCTATTATGGGGCCTAGTGGAGTCGGCAAGACAACCTTGCTAAAACTCATTACTGGTCAAGAGAAACCACTTTCTGGCACTATTCGCGTCTTTGGTGAAAATGTCAATAAAATGACTCACAAACAACTTTACGCCATGCGTCAACGCATTGGGGTATTATTTCAAAGTGGAGCCTTATTGACAGATTTGACGGTATTTGACAACATCGCCTTACCGCTAAGAGAGAACACCAAACTCCACGAACAAGCCATCAAAGATATTGTAACTATCAAATTAGAATCCGTTGGATTAAGAGGTGCTAAAGATCTCTATCCGAGAGAACTCTCTGGAGGTATGGCAAGAAGAGTCTCAATGGCTCGCTCTTTGGCATTAGACCCAGATATCATCATGTACGATGAACCCTTTGTTGGGCAAGACCCAATCACTTTGGCTGTATTAGTCAAGCTTATTGACCATGTCTCCAACTCACTGCCTATCACCAGTCTTACCATCTCTCACGATGTTAATGAGATACTCTCTATTGCTGACTATGGCTTCTTACTCTCTGGAGGCATAGCTGTTGGTCACGGCACTCCAAAACAACTACAAGAAGAACCCTCAGAATATATCCAACAGTTTTTGAATGGTGTTGAAGATGGTCCAGTGCCATTCCATTTTCCTTGCTCCACCACCCTTGCCGAAGAATTAAATCATCCCGATCAAATATAAATCGGCAATTACATCTAGAATTTTCACTTTGATTTCCACCTTAATTTCCATATGAACAACCAACATATTGAAAGATTAAACAACACTCTGAGAAGCTTAGGCGAGAAAGTTATTACTGGTTTTCAAAGAGTTGGGCGTTGCCAAATATTTTTATTTGACATTCTAACGAACCTAAATTCCTTAAAAGGCGTTAGCAAACAAATTTATTCGGTGGGCGTACTATCGCTACCGATTATTGTGGTAGCTGGCTTTTTTGTGGGAATGGTGCTTGGATTACAAGGGTATTACACCTTGGTTAATTTTGGTGCTGCCGACAGTATCGGAGTTCTCGTGGCATTATCACTAACCAGAGAACTAGGACCTGTCGTTGGAGCAATCCTCTTTGCTGGACGTAGTGGTTCTGCTCTAACCACTGAAATCGGTTTAATGAAAACCACCGAACAACTCTCTGCATTAGAGCTTATGGGCATTGACCCAATTCGTTATATCATGCGTGCTCGCTTCATTGCTGGGATATTTTGCTTACCCTTACTCATCATGATCTTTGTTGCCGTTGGCATCTTTGGTTCTTGGTTTATCAGTGTAGGCACCTTAGGCATTGATGATGGAGCATTCTGGTCACAAATGCAAAGCAAAGTCAGTTGGGGCGAAGATATCATTAATGGATTCATCAAATCCGTAGTATTTGCCTTAGTCGTCACTTGGCTTGCCTTATTTCTTGGTAATGACTCCATTCCTACCGCTGAAGGTGTAAGCCGTGCCACCACTCAATCCGTAGTTTACAGCTCACTCTCTGTTCTTGGCTTAGACTTTATCCTAACTGCGATAATGTTTTAACATTCCAAAAGATTTATTCTAAATCACCTAATCACTCACTCCCCCACACTCCACAAATCTTTATCCCGTAGCAATCATAATACCTGAGTAGTTACCTTAAAACAATCTCTTAAAAAGAGATTAAAACATCTAAACCAGTTAAACAATCAAACCAATCGCTTGTTTTAAACGCGTGGCAGTTTGCTCAGCACGTTCGGCGGCATTCTTTGCACCAATACGCAACTGTTGGTTGAGATACGATTTATCCTCAATCAGTTGCTTAAAACGAGTTTGAATAGGCTCTAAAAATTCAATTACCGCTGCTGCAAGATCAAGTTTTAAATGCCCATAGCCTTTGTTCTGATAATCTTGCTCAATCTTGGCTATCGGCGTATCAGTAACCAAAGACATTATCGTCAAAAGGTTGGTAATACCAGGTTTGTTCTCTAAGTCATAACGAATCTCACCATCACTATCGGTTACTGACTTCTTCATTTTTTTCTCAATCGTCTTAGGATCATCTAACAAAAAAATTACATTGTTCGTATTATCATCTGATTTTGACATTTTTTTCTCTGGGTGTTGCAACGCCATAATCTTGCCACCCTTCTCTTTTTCTAAAATAAAAGGCTCTGGGATAGTGAAAATAGCTTCTTCTCCCTCTTGTTCATACAAGCCGTTTACTCGTTCTGCAAGATTGCGACAAAGCTCTAAATGTTGCTTTTGATCTTCGCCAACGGGTACCAAATTAGCCTGATAAATCAAAATATCCGCTGCCATCAGTACTGGATAGCTAAACAAACCCGAATTAATATTTTGAGCATGTCGTTGCGATTTATCTTTGAACTGAGTCATCCTATTCAATTCACCCATATAGGTATAACAGTTAAGTAACCAAGCAACTTCCGAATGCTGTGGCACATGAGACTGAATAAAAATATCACTTTTTGCAGAATCCAAACCACAAGCAAAATATAAGGCAATAAACTCATAACAACGCTTGCGTAACTGCTCAGGTGAATTACGCACCGTAATCGCATGTAAATCAACGAGAGGAAATAAGCAATGGTACTTATCCTGCAAAGCAACCCACTGTTTAACCACGCCAAGATAATTTCCTAACATTAAATGACCCGAAGGTTGAATGCCCGATAATAGTACAGGTTTCATAAAAGATTGATAAAAGATGGTAAAGTGATGATGATCAGAGAAATGATCAGTTGAGAATTGGCGTGCCCTGAAGGATTCGAACCTTCGACCCACGGCTTAGAAGGCCGTTGCTCTATCCAACTGATAAGGTGCAATAGGGTACCTCTATTTATTCTGGACAGATGAAAAAAGATGAGATTTTGTTCCCAATAAGGCAAAAAAAGTGAGTAATAGCACTCCTATTTCCACTTTTTTTAACGCAATTGGGGGCGAAATATCGCTTTTTTGGCTGATTCATGAATAAATCGAGGTACCCAATCTATATGGAATAATTTCTCCAATCTTTTTTAGGGGAAATTACACCTCTATATTGAAACACACTCAGCCTTTATTTTAACAAAATATAGCATTGTTATATTTCAAGTTTCCTTCATATTTATAACAAAGCAAAGTTCTTAAGATGCTGAGTTTGTTTCAGTAGGAGAGATTCTGATAGAAACCCATCAAGTATGAATATCTGCACTTAATCAGGAGTTAACTTGCTTCCAACGGTCAAACCAACCTGCTAGTATAGAAATAGCAATTAAAGATGCGTTTACGATACAGATAATTGCAATTAAAAGACCAAATAGGTTAGTATAGACAGCGATTGAACTTTCTAAACCTAACAGATTTTTTAAGAAGAACAAAGCAACACAGAACAAAGTGAAAAATACTATTAGAGCTTCGGTAGCTGTTGCAATATTTTTAATTATCTGGTATTTTCGGGGAGTAAAATCCAAATCTGGTGCAAAATCCTCAACGGAAGTGCTATTATATTTGTATAAGTTCTTTTTATTATTCAGTGGGTTTTCTTCATAAAACAACCTTATCATGTCGGTAAGGTATTTATACCCTATCGTAGATAACACTATTAATAGTGTTATTAAAGTATAAATTTCTGACATATCACTCAATCCAAGCAAGATTTGAGTTTGTCAAAAATATCATGTTTAGTAGATATTTTAGATTCTTACATTTCACTATCAACAAGTTCTGTTGATAGTTCTTTCCAAGATGCAGAGTCCTTGCCTAAGCATTCTTGAGTAATTTTACTCATTTGAGTCCATGCAGGAAATCCCCAAGCATTGTCACGATAAACTGCTTTATTGAGCAGTTTTTTGTCATTTTCGTCATGTTGCTCCATCCATATTTGAGCCCAACTAACATCTTTTTGTCGTAAAGGTGCTATCATCACAAAGTGATTTCTCTCACTAATTGCTTGATATTTTTGACTCGTAATACAGTGGGCAAAAATTTTGTGTTTATGCTTTTCAAAGATTTCTTTATCTTTTTTGGAGCAATTGCTTGAAAGCTCTGTATGAAGTTTTTCGGTTTGCTCTGCGTTCTCTTCTGTTAGAGGATTGCTCTGATTCAGCTGATGTACCAAAAAAATTACTTTTTTACAATCTACATTATATAAAAAACTTCTCAATTTTTCTAACTTCTCTCCTCGGTCTTTAATAGCATCTTGAATCTCGTTAATAGCAGAAGCACAAAAGAAAACCACACTAAAGGGAGTGCCTTTTTCAGGCAACCTCAAATGATCAATAAAGGAGTTCTGAGTGATTTTTATTTCTCCAGAGTTCCAATAGACCTTTGTTTTTTCTTCATAGTTAGAAGACCCTTTGATTTTTATCACCGATTTGGGAATAATTATGTGGTCACTGTCAAAGTAAAACTGTGATAGAGGTGCTGGTGTTAATGGGATAAAAGTTATCATGTGAATGTCCAAGTTAGAACAATTGGCGCGCCCTGAAGGATTCGAACCTTCGACCCACGGCTTAGAAGGCCGTTGCTCTATCCAACTGAGCTAAGGGCGCAGATAGTGACAAATATTAATAAATTGAAGTACTAATAAATTTTATAATAACACAGTGTAATTGTCTATGACTAAACACCTCTTTCCCATCTCTCAAGAAGTGTATTTGCCTTAGAGGGATAGTGTATACAGATAGGGGAGTTGAAAAATAGGGAAGTAGAGAAATTTAGAAGATGCTTAAAATTGATATTGATATTCTATTAATACGGATTCTTTGGATGAACCATAAAAGCCATTGTACTTATCATTGTTACCATTCAGGTTAGCATTGAACACCAAGCGGTTGTGCGGATCAGAGGTATAGGTACCGCCAACAAAAAATTGTCCCTGACGACGAACATCTGCATCATAAACTTCTTGATTACGAACAAATAATTTAAGCGTACGTGTAAATTGCCAATCAAACTGAACGATGGTACTAGTCTGATGATTACTATCCATCCCATAAACATGATTAACCTCAATATAATTGACTAACATTCCAAAAAAATTGGAAATATCCATATCAATACCGATATTTTTAAACTCTGTCGTAAAATCATTCTGAGTTGCCGTACTTTGGGCAAAGTACGTTTGTAACGCATAGCTCGCCTGTACATAAAGAATATCGCCTAATTGATAACCAATTCTTGAGATATACAAAGGGGCATCAATCGCATCTTGAACAATTGCTGATAGGGTAGAAACCAACTCGCTGCGATAGCTTGGATTATAGACCCCAAACGCAAATTGCCAAGATTCATCTTTAAAAGCTGTAGTAAGCCCAGCCGCTTTAGAAGGGGACATACGTTCAATAGAAGAAGGTTTAATCATCAAAGAACTATTATCCCAATTCGCCATACCAAAAGGCGTTGTTTGCAATCCTAAACGCAACTGCCAATGATCTGATAAGTTGGTACCAACATACGCATCTTCAATTGCTGGATGAATAGCATTTTCCTGTACCGTAGAAGAAGATAATTGAGCAATGTCTGCTGTAAATTTACTAAAACCCTTAGGCGTTTTAGCATGAAAACCCCATTCTGCAGTATCAATAAAAAAACCACCTCGTTCGCCACCACCATATAACTCAATAGAAGAATGAAGTTTACCGTGAACTCCTAACTGAAGCTCAGCAACAGCAGTAGAAGAAAAGCTAAGTAACCCGAAACCTACTGAACTAAAAACACCAACAATACGAATAATACGAAACAAAATAGACGCATGTTTAACGTCCTTTATAAAAGAGAAAATAGATTGCACAATTTGAGAAAAAGTTGTTAATGATGGCATATATTCAAAATATATATATCTGTAAATAAAACTATAAATTAATTAAAACGTTAAGTCACGTCAGGATATTAGGATGGCTTTCAGACTCGTTAAGTCGTGGCAAAGTCGTCAAGTCTATGATATACCTCCATCTTGCACTGCTTCCTCACATTTTTCTCACACCTAAAGCAAATCTCGGCAAATCTCGAATTAATAACACCCAAGATAGTAAGACAAAGAAGAGATAAGGAAGACACAAGGAGAGTTAGGGTTTTTTAAAATTCAAAGAGTATAATTGACCCAAGACTCACTACAAAAAAAACTACACAAAATCGCCAGAAACTACGACATGAAATATGATATAAAGTACTATTCCTTAAAAAGTCATAAAACTACAAATCATAAAACATAACCTATTAATTTTACTCTATGACTCATCCTATACAACCGATACCGTCAATACAAATCCCGTTTATTGAACGCTTTAAGGTGCATTACCCTGAACAATGGCAACGATTACAAGCACAACCACTAAATGATTTCTTGCAACCCTCCGCTAACGACTACCAAAATTGGCTGGATGATGAAATAGAACGCCTCTCTACAGAATTTCCTGAAAAAACAACCCTCTCCTCTCTCATCGCCTGTGTACGCCAATCTTTTGCGGTAAAACTTGCACTCGCTGATTTACAGCATGAATTGGATATCGTTCAAAGTAGCCGTTATTTAAGCCATTTTGCGGAAGGTTGCCTATTATTTATTGTTCAGCATGTTTATCAGCAACTCACAAAGAAACACGGCATCCCACAAACCCAACAACAAGATAACATTCAAAATGAAATTCAAGACGAAAGACCAGACGAGAAGCAAGACAAAGAACAAGACGAGGTTCATTTGAGTTTACTCGCAATGGGAAAACTCGGTGCCAATGAATTAAATTTCTCATCCGATGTGGATTTGATTTTTATCTACAGTGAAGAGGGTGAAACCGATATTAGCCAAGCTCAAAGTCGTAGGTCTCTTTCCAATCAACAATTCTACTCCCGTTTAGTCAAAGAAGTTGGAGAGTTTTGCCAACCACTGAATAAAAATGAATTAATTTTTCGCATTGACAATCGCCTCCGCCCTTTTGGCAGTGCCAGCCCATTAGCCATTAGCTTTCCATTTTTACGCAATTATCTACAAGGACATGCCCGAGATTGGGAACGGCTCGCCTATGCTAAGGCACGACCTATGGGAATAAGTGAAAATTTCAATGAACAATTAACAGCATTAATTACCCCCTTTGTCTATCGCCGTTACACCGATTTTGGATTATACGAATCCATTCGCATTATGCGAGATAAAATTGCCGCTAATGTAACTAGGGCACATAGCCAAAGGAATATCAAATTAGGCTTTGGTGGTATTCGTTGCTTAGAATTTTGCATTCAAGTTTTACAAATGAATCTTTGCCGAAAGTATCCGCAACTGCATACACGAGGCTCATTCAAGATTTTACAACTGCTACTAAATCTACCTGAACCTCTCGTAGAAATACAGCAAATGGAACAAAATCTATTATTTCTCCGTCAATTAGAACAACGATTACAAATTTGGGATGATGCTCAAACCCACAACCTACCCGATGAAGAAGATTTAACTCAATGGCAATGGCTAACGGCAAGCTTTGACAATATCAATTCAACAAACGCATTTAAACAGCAAATTGAACAAGTAAGACATCAAGTTGAACAAAGCTTTCAAGACGTCCTACCATCGACACCCGATGCCAAGCAAGGACAGTTATTTGATGCTAACATTACTGAATTAGATATTGCAGATATGATTAGCGACATGCCAGTGGCACTGCAATCCAACTTTATCGAAAATTGCTTTACATTCGTACAATCAGTTCGCTTTCAACAAGCAAATGACCAAGCCAAAGAACGCTTTTCCAGCCTTATGACTGCCGTCATTGAACAAACTCGCCAACTCGACAGCACACAAGTCGCACAACCCAAATGGGATGATTTTTTCTCACTCCTTGACAAAATCATTCGCCGTAGCGTCTATATCAGCTTGTTAATTGAATACCCAATGGTCTTAGAACGAGTGCTACACTGGAACTTCTATCAACCTTGGCTAATTGAACAATGCCGAAATTACCCCACCCTACTCGAAAATGCCATTGAAACCTCTCAATGGAAACAACAAATTCTACCAGCCAATCTCACAGAACAATGGAAAAACCTATGCAGACAATCCTATTCCTTAGATTGGTTTATGGACAAACTGCGTGAACACCGTCGCAGTGCCATTGTCAAAGTTGCCGCCCTCGTACAACAAGGAACCATTGGTAGCTATCAAAGCAGTGATTACCTCACCAATATCGCAACTCATATTGGCAAACAAGGACTCATGCTTGCCTTGCGAGACTTACGCCCCAAATGGCAAGATAAAATTGACTTAGATTGGAATAATCCACCCATATTGATTATTGCCTATGGCAAAATGGGCAGTTTTGAACTGGGCTTTGATTCCGACTTAGATATCGTAATTCTCTTTGATGACTCATCACAACATGAAACACATAACCAAATACCCTTTTTCATGAAACTGGTACAACGCTGGCGTCATATCCTTAACACCACCACACCCGCAGGAAAATGTTATGACATTGACTTTCGACTACGCCCAGATGGCACTAAAGGGCTATTAGTAACGGGTATCAACCAATACGCAACATACCTCAAAGAACGTGCTTGGATGTGGGAAAAAAGAGCTTTAATTCGTGCCAGAGCGGTTATCGGTCAACGCCAACTTGCTGAACACTTCTGGAATATCCGTAAATCCATTCTCACTCAACCCATTCCCAAAGAAACATTACAACAAGAAATCCTATCAATGCGTAAACAAGTCTCAGAACAATACCCAACATCCCCCAAAACTTTTGATATTAAACACGACTCAGGTGGCATAATGGACCTTGAATTTCTTGTACAATACCTGTATCTGCTAACCGTTCCTAAGCATACTCAACTCCTCAGAAACCGCAGTGTCAGCACCATCCTATCCAATATGCAACGATTGGATATTCATCTGGCAGACAATCAACAACTAACCAACGTTTATCTTCAATACCGCTCCACCATACACCAACAATTCCTACAAAACGTCCCCAAATCCTCTCAAGTTGCCCCCGACCAACTCACAGAACAACGGCAAATTGTCCAACAACACTGGCAACGACTACTCAACACCACTTCATAACAACAGAGCAACAGAGCAACGGCAAATTGTCCAACAACACTGGCAACGACTACTCAACACCACTTCATAACAACAGAGCAACAGAACAACAGAGCAACGGCAAATTGTCCAACAACACTGGCAACGACTACTCAACACCACTTCATAACAACAGAGCAACATGGCAACAGAGCAACTTTCAACATCTCTCAAAAAAATTACAAAAAACCACTACAAACCGCACCCATGACCATCTCAACCAAAATTTCGCAAAAACTCCAATCGCTCGCTCAGAAATACGATGCGACTGACCCACTACGCAACTATCGGCACCAGTTTGCTTTAGAAGAATTAGAAAAAAACAACACTATTTACCTTGATGGCAACTCTCTCGGCTGCCTACCCAAAGCAACCTTACCCTTACTTGAACAAACCATTCAACATCAATGGGGAAATCGACTCATTCAAAGCTGGCAAGAAAAATGGTTATCCCTACCTCAGAAAATCGCCACAAAAATCGCACCACTCATAGGTGCCAAACCACATGAAGTCTATCTTGCCGACTCCACATCAATCAATTTATTTAAACTCATCTATACCGCATTACAACTGCAAACCGACCGTCAACAAATTCTTGCTGACTCACTAAACTTCCCAACCAATCAGCATATCCTACAAGGTATTGCCAACATCACTGGCAGGCACTCAATTGACATCATCAAATCAATAGATGATATTATGGTTAGCAACACCATGATTGAGTCCCTACTCAATCACAATACCGCCTTACTCACCCTAAGCCACATCTGCTATCAAAGCGGCTATCAATACCCTATGCCACATATTACTCAGATGGCTCACCAAGCTGGTGCTTTGATGCTTTGGGACTTAAGCCACTCAACAGGAATTGTTGAATTGGACTTACATAACTTAGGCGTTGACTTCGCCGTTGGCTGTACCTACAAATACTTAAACGGCGGACCTGGTGCCCCAGCCTTCCTCTATGTCCATGAAAAATGGCATGACCAACTATTCAATCAATCAAACACTCCGCACACCTCTCCAAATCCACCACAATCCTCACTATCACCACTCTGGGGCTGGTTAGGTAGCGAAAACCCCTTTGACTTTAACTCAACATACCAACCAGCCAACTCAATGCGTAGTTGGCAAGTTGGCACTCCAGCAATACTCTCAATGCAAGCCATTGAACCAGGAATTGACCTAACAACCCAAGCAACCATCAAAGCCATTCGCCAAAAAAGCATTCAACAAACCGAATGGATGATTGAACTTGCTCAACAATACTTAGCACTATGGGACTTCAAACTTCATTCACCCCGAGCAAGCGAACAACGAGGCTCACATATTGCCTTAAGCCATCCTCATGCTCAAGAAATTTTTCAAGCCATCACTCAAGACACCTTTGATTTTGGTTATAAAATTATCGGCGACTTCCGCTCACCCAACCTAATCCGCCTCGCCAGTGCCCCACTCTATAACAGCTTTACAGAAATTCATAATGCCTTTAAAGCTATCGCCCATGCTGCAAACAACCATAAATCTACAAGAAACAACGAATGAATCAATAAATAAAGGTACTCTTGTAATCCCCCCTAAAAAAATTAAATATAGCAAACATCGAATAATAATATAAAAATACAAAAAAAGACGAACAACGCAAGCACGGAGGCATTTATATAAAACCAAGGCAAGGTGCATCAATGCAGAATTATTAAGTTCAGAATTAGTATCAGAACTAGCATATATACGCCATTACTTGTTAAAATCTATGTAACTACTCAGGTATTACCTTCAACAGCAAGAGGTAGGAAGTGGGACTTCAGTCCCGCAGGCAAGGCAAAGCCTTGCTCATCATCCTCGCCAATCTTCACAGTACAGGAGCCAAGAGTTTACTCATAAAATTCCAAGCAAGGCTAAGTCTTGCGACAACTCCCTCTCAAAATCTGTTGTCTGTGATTTGTTGTCTAATCCAGTATGCCTTCCCATGCGGAGCGTAGGAACGAGTCGGGTAGCTGAGTAATTACCATTTTTTTTATTTTAATTTTTAGATATAAATTTTTTAGGAGCTATTTTGAATCAACCTAAATCTTCTCATTCTTCTGACTCAAATCCATCAGCAACTTGGCGACCAGCAACTCGTGCCGTTAGGGCAGGAAACCTCCGAAGTGCCGAAGGTGAACATTCAGAGGCAATCTTTTTAACTTCTAGCTTTGTTTTTGAAAATGCCGAACAAGCCGCTGGACGTTTTAGTGGAGAGTTACCTGGCAATGTATACAGTCGCTTTACCAATCCCAACACTACCTCTTTGTCCAAACGTATGGCATCGCTTGAGCAAGCTAACTATGGATTGGTTACCGCAAGTGGTATGGGAGCAATAACAACGCTCTTTCTCGGCTTATTGCAAACAGGCGATCATGTGGTTTGTGCTAAAGAAATTTTTGGCACTTCGGTAGCTTTGTTTCGGGATGTGGTGACTCGTTTCGGCATTGCGGTAGATTTTGTAAATCTAACGGACTATGCCGCATGGGAACAAAAAATCCAACCCAACAAAACCCGTTTTATATTTTGTGAAACACCATCCAACCCGTTGGTTGAGGTGGTAGATATTGAACGTCTGGCAACCATTGCTCATAATGCTAATTGCCTTTTGATTGTGGATAATTGTCTAACAACACCAGTCTTACAGCAACCCATGTTATTTGGAGCGGATATTGTCATCCACTCAATGACTAAATTCATTGATGGTGGAGGGCGTTGCTTAGGTGGTTGCTTAGTGATGAATGATGAGCAGATTTATCAACAATTATTTGCAACCATTCGCTCAACAGGACCGGCATTAAGCCCGTTTAATGCTTGGCTACTGCACAAAAGTTTAGAAACCTTACTGCCAAGAATGACAGCACATAGTGAGAACGCCTATCAATTAGCCAATTGGCTTAATGAACAACCTCAAATCAAGAAAGTCTATTACCCTGCATTAGAACAAACCAATCAAGCACTGATACACAAACAGATGACCACTTACGGTGCCTTACTCTCCTTTGAAATGCATGGTGGCAAAGAAGCCGCTTGGCAATTGATTGATCGCTGTCAATTATTTTCAATTACTGCCAATCTCGGCGATGCACGTAGTTCAATTTGTCATCCTGCTACAACAACCCATAATCGAGTTGCCCCAGAAGTACGCCAACAAATTGGAGTATCCGATGGTCTAATTCGAATTTCAGTAGGATTAGAAGATATTAATGATTTATGTGAGGATTTGCGTTTTTAATATAATTTTTCAATTAATCAGCAAACCCTTGCTCATCATCCTCGCCAATCTGCCGATGACAGGAAATTATAAAGTGTTTAATTTCAGCGGTTTGATTTTTTTCAACTTTTCGCCTAAACAGGTTGAAAAAACAAATTGATGATGACAATTTTCGCTTATATCATCCAATCCGTAGAGACGCTTTACAAGCGTCTCTTTGCAAGTATTTGAAATAATCTTCACATTTCAAATACTTACGTAGAGGCGTTGCATGCAACGTCTCTCCCAACACGCACATTTCTCCACAATCCACCATTGAAAAATCACAACCCAAATTCAAAAATATTCCCAGAATTTCCCATTCCTTCAAAACACGTTGATTTTATCGTAAAGACGTTGCATGCAACGTCTCTCTCAACACGCACATTCTTCCATAATCCACCATTGGAAAATCATCGCCCCATCCAAAATGTTTAAGGAATTTTCCATTCCTCCATCCCTTCAAAAAGACGTTTTGGCAAAACGTCTCTACCTAAGACATTGAAATATAAAAATTTTCTTGTTAATATCTTCAACCTCAGCAGTTACATTATATTTTTTCAACTTTCAATTGTTGTAACTACTCATGTATTATCCTCAACAGTAAGAGGTAGGAAGTGAGACTTCAGTCTCGCAAGCAAAGCAAAGCCTTTAGCTATGTTGCAAATCCCTTTTGCTCGCACTCTCGCCAACTTCACAATACCAGAGTAAACGTTCACCCACAAATCCCAAGCAGATACCGTGTTAGAAAATAAGCCATTTCATTTTCAATTTTCAACTTTCACTTTTCAATTAATCAACAAAATCTCGCCTCCAAAATTTGTCGTAATCCATTGTTTTATACCTTTATTTACTCTTATTCCTCAAGCTTCCGTTGCTCACGGTAAAAGGCAACCGCTTGTAAAACCTGCTCTGGAGCGGTTCCGCCAATATGATTTCTTGCATTGACACTACCCTCTAAGGTAATACGTGAAAAAACATCTTGTTGGATGTTTGGTTCAATTTTTTGTAGGGTGGTTAAGGGCAATTCTGATAAATCACATCGTTGCTGCATAGCCACTCGAACCACTTCACCCACCACTCGATAGGCATCTCTAAAAGTCAGTCCTTTACCTACCAAATAATCCGCCAAATCGGTTGCGGTAGCAAAACCCTCAGCCGCTAAACTATACATTTTTTTCTCATTGACACTCAAAGTGCTGATCACCACAGCAAATAGTTGTAAACAATTTTTTAAGGTATTGACGGTATCAAATAAGGGTTCTTTATCTTCCTGATTGTCCTTGTTATAACTCAATGGTTGAGCTTTCATAAGCATTAGCAGTGAATTAGCCGCTGCAAAAACCCGTGCGGATTTACCACGAATCAATTCCAAAATATCTGGATTCTTTTTTTGTGGCATGATTGATGAGCCTGTGCAAACATCATCTGCTAATTCAACCAGTGAGAAAGGTTGTGAATTCCAGATGATAAGCTCTTCTGCCATACGTGATAAATGATTCATCATCAACGTCGCTGACTGCAAAAACTCAATGGCAAAATCTCGATCTGATACCGCATCTAATGAGTTGCGACAAACGCCATCAAAATTCAACAACTCAGCCGTTCTTAGGCGATTAATTGGATAACTCGTACCTGCCAATGCCGCCGCTCCCAAGGGGAGTTGATTTGTACGTTTACGACAATCAGCAAATCGTTGTTTATCTCGTTGCAACATTTCAAACCATGCCATCAAATGATGACCAAAAGTAACAGGCTGGGCAGTTTGCAAGTGAGTGAAACCTGGCATAATGGTCGCCGCATTGGCTTCGGCTACGCTCAATAAGCAATCTTGAACTTGGCAAATATGAGTTGTTACGGTATCAATCTCGGTTCGCAAATACAAACGCAAATCAGTTGCCACCTGATCATTACGTGAGCGAGCCGTATGTAACCGTTTACCTGCATCGCCGATACGTCCAATTAAGGCAGCTTCAATATTCATATGCACATCTTCCAATGCCTCCTGCCAATCAAATTGATTTTGCTCAATTTGTTGCTGAATTTCGCTTAAACCTTGAATAATCTGAGTTTTATCGGCTTCGGAAATAATTCCCTGTTCAGAGAGCATTGTCGCATGAGCAATACTCCCTTGAATATCAAATGGTGCTAATTGTTTATCAAAATGTACAGAGGCATTAAATGATTGCGATAAGTCGCTGAGTGCTTGGGTCAAACGACCTTTGAGAAATTTATCTTTATTCATACCTTCACTCATAATTGCAATTCTTCTGGTGTTCCCATTAAATGAATATGCAGATGAAACACCTCTTGTCCCCCTCGCTCACCTGTGTGAATACGAGTTACAAAATGTTCACCTAATTTTTCTTGCCGTGCAATATCTTTTAATTTCACCATCATATACCCCAATAACTCAGCATCTTCAGCCTCACAATGAGCCAATGAAATAATTGGCTTTTTGGGAATCATTAGAACATGTACCGATGCCTTGGGATTAATATCACGAATAACAATACACAATTCATCTTCATAAACAATATCAGCAGGAATTTCCCGATTGATAATCTTAGTAAAAAGGGTAGTAGTTTGTTGCATAATGATAACTCCTTAAAATTTTTGTATGAGAATTTAAGAGGATTGAGCACATTTACTGGAAGGTTTTTCAGCAAGTGGATTTTGTTGCCATTCTGGGTATGTCCAAGTGGTCAACTGTAATGCGTGAATTTTCTCCATAATGCGTTCCGCCTTTAGTATCTTATAAACTTTTTGATGTCGCTTTACTGCACTTAAATCAGCAAATTGATTACTCACAACCAACACTTTAAAATGCGACTCCAACGCAGGTCCTTGATGCAGATGGCTATCATTGGTAATCTGTAAGTAGTCTGGCTGTAAAGCATCAGTAAGCAATTTATGCAAAGAGGTTTCAATAGATGGAGATGGCTCTGAGGGTATAGACATAATGGAGATTAAATTGGGGAATTGAACTGTTGGGTTAAAACTGAATATAAGAAATAAAAAAACACGAATACAAAAGTATCAGCAAGGTTTCATAAGATTTTAAAACCTCAGTGACACAATCAATATAGCGGTTGAAGCATACATTATTATACCCCTTATCAAAACCATTGCGAAGATGGAGACTATCAAAACAGAAGTAAAATAAAATGTTACAGAGACAACTAAGCCTGAAATAACCACCTTAAAATCAACCTTCTAAATTTTCAATTTCCAAGTTTGAGTTTTGTATAATACCTCTAAGTGTTGTATAATTACCTGTTACTTCATATCTTGTCACCACACCGTTTATTCGTTATACATTAAAGTTATTTTAATCATGAATCCAATTATTCAAACCATTGAAAAAGAAAATTTAAAAACTGATATTGCCAAGTTTGCTCCAGGCGATACCGTTGCCGTATCCGTTCGTGTTAAAGAAGGTGAGCGTGAGCGTGTTCAGGTTTATCAAGGCGTAGTCATCGCTATCAAAAATCGTGGTATCAACTCGTCTTTTACCGTACGAAAAATCTCCTATGGTGAAGGGGTTGAACGAGTATTTCAAACACATAGCCCTTTAATTGCTGACATCAAGCTTATTCGCCGTGGTGCGGTTAGACGTGCTAAAATTTACTACCTAAGAGAACGCACTGGTAAAGCTGCGAGAATACGTGAAAAGTTAATCTCTGATAAAAGCAAATAAAAACTCACAGAACTTTTCCCAAACATAGCAAAAATTGGCAGACTAGCTACAAACTAGCTAAGGGTACCCAAAATAATCGCTAAAGCTATTAAGTCAATCACGGAAAGAGATTTTATTCTATCCTTTTTCCGTACGTACATCCTTAGGAGCGAGTAATCTTGCTCCTTTTTTTTTCCTTAAATTTAACCATAAGACAACTGATGAACCTGATAAACACTACAAGCCTTAGAAAGTCATTCTTAAAACCACTCTTATTAAAGCCTCTCTTAGTGGGTATCAGTTTTCTATTGATAACCTTATCGCAAACCAGTATTGCTGGAAAAGTACCTGAATTAAAAACTCTAACGGATAAAAACCTGCGTAATCAATTAATTACTCATGCAAGCAGACTATTTGGAAAATCAAACATTGATAAAATTGAGATTTATCATAGTCAAATTCCTAATTTCTATACCCTGCGAATAACCGATCAATTCGGACTCATCAGTGCTGATGGTAAATACTTCATTCATGGAGACCCTTGGAAAACCAAAAGCCGTACTAACTTATTTACCCCAATCCGCCAGCATTACGTTTTAAATGAAATAGATGCTATTGGTGCTGACCTTCAAGTAAGCTTTCCAGCAGCATCACCTAAGGCAGAAATTTGGGTATTTAGCGATGTGGATTGTTTTTACTGCCGAAAACTCCACTTAGAAATGGCTCAACTTAACAAACTCGGCATCACGGTAAATTATTTAGCCTTTCCACGAACAGGCAGTGAAGACTCAGAAGCATGGCAAAAAAGCGTTAAAGTTTGGTGTGCCAAAGACAGTCAAAGTGCTATGACCAAGGCAAAACGTGGCAATAGTGTTGCGAACTTGCCACAACGTAGCTCATGCAATCCACAAATTGGCAAACAATATAACACAGGCAAAAAACTTGGCATCCAAGGCACTCCAGCAATTGTACTTGCTGATGGTGAAATTATTCCAGGCTATGTCCCTGCTGAAAAACTCGCTGCCCAAGCAATTGCAGCTACCAAAAAATAAGAAAAAATAAAAGACATCAAAACAAACAACTCTCATCACAAACATTACTAAACAACTCCGAATTATCTAAGGATGCCGAGTGTATAATTTATGTAATAGATAAGCTTCGGCCATATAAAATTACCGCTTTAGTTGTTTAGTTTTACCGCACTGCCTTTGCAAAATTAAAAACAAGTGCAAACTATTACTAAAAATTACTAAAAAAACTCACACAATTTAAATAACAACTTAACTTTTTAAGGAAAAATAATATGAACGGATTAAACCTTGCTCAGCCCAAAAACGGACTACTTATTAACACTTCTTGGCAAAAAACGCTCTTAATTGCCTTTGTTGGAAATATACTATTGATTATTTCGGCAAAAGCTCAGATTCCTTTTTGGCCAGTTCCGCTAACCCTACAAACTTTTGTACTACTAGCTCTACCATTAGCCTGTGGACGCTCGGCAGGATTGCTCATGGTTGGAATGTACTTATTTGAAGGGGCTATTGGCTTACCCGTATTTGCAGGAGCTCAAGCAGGATTAGCTTATATTTTAGGGCCAACTGGAGGCTACTTGGTTGGCTTCTTAGTTGCCACCGCAGCCATTGGTTGGTTAGGTGAGTTAGGTTGGAGTCGCCAAATTGGCAAAGTGATTTCCGCTATGGTTATTGGAAATGTTATTATTTACGCTCTTGGAGTATTATGGTTAAGCCAATTCACGGGATGGGAACAAGTTCTTAGCTTAGGAGTATTTCCGTTCCTATTAGGTGATGCTACCAAAATTTTACTTGCAGCCCTAGCCATGTCATCATTAGATAAATACTTCGCAAAAAAACACCTTTAAAATCATTATTGGATTTTGCTGGCGTGAAAATTCAAAAGCCTAATCACTATATTCACATCATTCTCAGGCTTTTGAAAGGTTCACGTCTTTGTCGTGTTTGATTGTGTATTAACCATAAACTGATTAATACAACACTAACCAAACGCCAACCAAACCGCAACAAAAGCCATTAAACAACCAGCAATTCGATTAACTAACTTCACATTGCCTTTTTTCGATAATAGTTTTTTAATCGTATGCCCACCTGAGGCGTAAAGCGTCAAAGACAGTAACTCAATAACCAAAATAGCAACCAGCATAATAATAATCTGTTGCATTAAAGGAGCCTCTTGATCAATAAATGGAGGCAATAGAGAAATAAAGAAAGCCCATCCCTTAGGATTAGCAATAGCCGTAACAAACCCTTGCAAAATTAGATCCCACCTAGCGATATTCTGATAGGACTGAGCCGTCTCAGAAAAAGCTAAACGCCCCTTAGAAAGCCATAGACCCATAGCAAGGTACATCAAATAACAACCACCTAACAATTTAAAAACACTAAACACCAACGGATACTCCAACATCACCTGAGCCATTCCTAACGCACTAATTAACACAATTAAACCAACACCAACCAACTCACCAATAAACATATAATAAGTACGCTTCAATCCAATACTCATCCCCATACTCATTGCCAAAGTCATACACATACCTGGGGTGATTGAAACAAAAATAAAAGTTGGAACAAATAGTGTGAAAAAGCTAACCGTAATCATTTGATACTAATATAATTTAATTTTCTAAATCTCTGAATTTATACTCTTTAAACAGTCAATTTATATCGCTTTTGACTGTTTCTTCTTGATACTAAAACACTACTTAATTTTAATGTCTTTTCGCACAAAAAAAACCCTTAATCTACCATCTGTTCAACAAAACATGTTACGTTATTTATGCTTATTGTGCCTATGGCTATTTGCAACAAGTAGTATAGCAGCACTTCCCATAGTCGTACCCCCTCCAAAAATTAATGCTAAAGCATTCTTACTGATGGATGCCCACAGTGGTGAAATCATTATGCAAAAATATCCGCATAAAAGAATGGAACCTGCAAGCATCACCAAAGTCATGACCGCCTATGTTGCACTCCAAGAATACCGCAATCGATCGCTAAAGGACTTAGTAACCATAAGCCGTAAAGCTTATAAAGCACCTGGTTCACGCATGTTCTTAGAAATCAACTCTAAAGTCCCCGTAAATGAAATTCTCCGTGGAATCATCATTCAATCAGGCAATGATGCCTCCATCGCTATTGCTGAACATATCAGTGCAGATGAATCATCATTTGCCCAACTAATGAACCAATACGCCCGCAAGTTAGGCATGAAAAACACCAACTTTGTAAATGCCTCTGGATTACCTGATTCACAACACTTTACCACGGCTTATGACCTCGCCCTACTCGCCCAAGCGTTTATCCTTGATTTTCCTGAACATTACCGCCTATTTGCAATCAAATCAATGACCTACAACGGCATTAAACAATCTAACCGCAACCGACTACTGTGGCGTGAAAGATCCGTTGATGGCATCAAAACAGGGCATACCAAAAGTGCTGGTTTCTGCCTACTCGCCTCAGGACTTCGTAATGGCACACGATTTATTTCGGTACTCTTAGGTGCCAATAGTGACCGCTCCCGAACCGTTGAATCACAAAAAATGCTCAACTATGCCTTTCGTTACTTTCAAACCTATCTAATTGAACCAAACGCCCAAAAACTTAATAACACTCGCATCTGGTACGGCAACCAACAACAAATAGCGACAGGCTTAAACACCGAATGGTACGTCACCATACCAACTCGATTCGCCGACAAAATCAACTACACTTATGCCATCAAACCTTTCTTAGAAGCTCCCATAACTAAAGGTGATGCTATCGGTGTAGCCAGTGCCCAAGTAGCAAACCAAACAATATCCACGATGACCATTGTCGCCCTTGAAACAGTCAAAAAAGGTAGTTTTTTCTCAAACCTAATGGAACATATCCGCTACTTCTTTCAATGGCTCACTCACTTCATCCAATAAACCTCATCGGACAAGCACATCAGATAAACACATCGGACAAAAATCCACCACATAATTTTAAATACCATCTAAAAACATCAGCCATGCCACTTTCACCCGTCTATCTAAATAACTCCTGGTTACCTCTTGAACAAGCCAAAATATCACCCTTAGATCGTGGCTTTCTATTTGCCGATGGTGTTTATGAAGTTATTCCTGTCTATCACAAAGTACCTTTCTACTTAGACCTCCACCTTGTTCGCCTATTCAACAACCTACAAACTCTAAAAATTGACGGCATTCAACAAGACCACTTAGAAACCATCCTTAAACAACTCGCACAACAAACCACCTCACCTCTCAGTTACATCTACTGCCAAATAACCCGTGGTGCTGACCCTCTTCGCAACCACGTCATCAACAAATCTACCCGCCCCACCCTATTCGCTTACGCAGAAAACACAACCCCCAGTACCAACCTACAAAAAGGCATTCAAGTACACCTAATGGAAGACTGTCGCTGGAAACGCAACGACATTAAATCCATCTCCCTACTCGGTACTATTTTTGCACGCATGCAAGCTAATGAACAAGGCTTTGAAGATCTCATATTTCATCAGGATGGATTTATCATTGAAGGCAGTGCAAGCAACATCTTCGTAGCAAAAGATGGCAACATTCGCACCCCCAACCTATCACCACAACTACTTGCTGGCATTTCTCGCAAAATAATCATTGACCTACTACAGCAACAACAAATACCCTGCCAACAATCACCCATCTCAATCATTGAATTACTTGATGCCGATGCTGTCTGGATAACCAGCTCAACTCGTGAACTCGTACCCATCACAAAAATTGACGACACTCCCATCCCAACACTAAGCGACAACTCGCCTTATCATCAAACACATCACCTCTGGCACCAACACACCGCCGAATACGTCAAAAACAACGCCATTCAAACAACTCAATAACACCACACACCTCTCACATAACACCCAATACACACACCATCCCCCTAATCCACAAAAAAAACACCTCACCTTCGCACTCCTCCTCACAATCTCCATACACTATCCCACTCCTAAAAATTCCCTACAACCTCTCTCCCATACTCCCTAACCACTCCCAACAACTATATTGACACTATCCCACTAACAATACTCCATTTTTTTATACCCAAACTCTCTAACATCCCTCAAAAATACCGCACCGCTCTAATCACCGCTACCGTAACGGGTAAAATTGATGTAAGAAATATATAATTACTCAAGTGTCCCGCACCCTACTCGCTCCCATGTGGGGTGTCTACATGTGGGAATGCATACTGGATTAGACAATAGATGACGGATAGCAGATAACAGACAACAGATTTTGAGAGGAAATTACAGCAAGACTTTATGCTTGCGATTTTATGAATAAACTCTTGGCTTTTGTATTGTGAATACTAGCGAGAACAGTGAGCAAAGCTTTGCCTTACTTGCAGGACGAGGTGTTTAATTTTCCCCCGCTTCCTACCTACTTCCTGCTATTGAAGATAATACTTGAGTAGTTACAAACCAACAAGTTGTTCTGCTGGTATTTAAAATACCACCTGAGTAGTTGCATGTTTAGTTACATGTTTAGTTACAGAAATAGGGTGGATGCGACTTATAATTCCAAAGGATTTTTAATATAGGAAAAGATAATGCAGTTAGAAAATTTTCAATCAGGTGAATGGGTTCAGCAGTATCAACATCATAGTTTTTCACCCATCAAGGTAAATCAAAGTTGGACTTGGTTAGACACCGAAGTCAACACCTTATTAGAGCAAGCTTCACGAGCTTTGGCAGAGCTTGATGCACTATCACGAATGGTCCCTGATGTGGATTTGTTTATTCGTATGCATATCACCAAAGAAGCCAACACCTCCAGTCGCATAGAAGGCACTCAAACACAAATGAATGAAGTGGTGATGCCAAAAGAGCATGTTGCACCAGAAAAACGCGATGATTGGCAAGAAGTGCAAAATTACATTGAGGCAATTAATGTCGCCATTGAAGAACTAACACACTTACCACTCTCCAGCCGTTTGCTAAAGAAAACTCATGAAATTTTAATGGGTGGAGTACGTGGCGAACAACCCCCCCCCTGGAGAATTTCGCAAATCTCAAAACTGGATTGGTGGCAACGATATTAATCACGCTATCTTTATTCCTCCACATTGTAGTGAAGTTTCTGAATTGATGACTGACTTAGAAAAATTTTGGCACAATGAAGATATTCAAGTACCTGATCTTATTAGAATTGCCATCAGTCACTACCAATTTGAAACCATCCATCCTTTTTTAGACGGCAATGGACGTATCGGACGATTGTTGATTACCTTATATTTAGTATCTAAAGGAATACTAAATAAGCCAGCATTGTATTTATCAGATTTTTTTGAACGCAATCGAGGAGAATACTATGATACTCTAACTATGGTACGTAATACAAATGATATATTGCATTGGATTAAACTCTTCCTAAGAGCCGTAATTGAAACAGCAACCAATAGTAAAGAAACCTTTAAAGATATTATGACTCTAAGGGAAGATGTAGAATATCAAATTTTGACGTTAGGAAAAAGAGCGAGAAATGCAAATCGGTTACTATTAACACTCTACCAAGATCCATCAATGAGCGTCAATGATGCCTCTGAATTACTGCAAATTAGTCATCAATCCGCAAATTCACTGGTCAAAAAACTTGAACAAATGGATATTTTAGCTGAATCCACTGGCTATGGTCGCAACCGTAGATTTTGTTTTCAACGCTACCTACAACTTTTTTAAGTGATCGTTTAACTTTTATACGTAACTTTAACCCCATTATCTTTACATATAAAATCCTTATGTAAGTTTAAGACCTCTATCCTTACATATAAAATCATTATGTAAGTTTAAGACCTCTATCCTTACATATGAAACCCTTATGTAAGCTTAATAATCTCATCCTTACATATGAAATCCTTATGTAAGTTTAAGACCCCATCCTTACATATAAAATCCATATGTAAGCTTAACACTCTCATCCTTACATATGAAATCCTTATGTAAGTTTAACGTCCTAATTCTTACATATAAAATCCTTATGTAAGTTTGACACCTTCATCCTTACATATGAAATAATTATGTAAGCTTAACGCTCCCATCCTTACATATAAAATCCATATGTAAACTTAACGTCCTAATTCTTACATATAAAATCCTTATGTAAGCTTAATAATCTCATCCTTACATATGAAATCCTTATGTAAATTTAAGACCTCCATCCTTACATATGAAATCCTTATGTAAGTTTAACGTCCTAATCCTTACATATAAAATCCTTATGTAACTTTAACGTCCTAATTCTTACATATAAAATCCTTATGTAAGTTTAAGACCTCCATCCTTACATATAAAATCCTTATGTAAATTTAACGCTCTCATCCTTACATATGAAATCCATATGTAATACCATTCGTAAAAATTAATTACACTAATAAAGTCCATTCTCTAGTACATAAATTTCTAACAAATTCTTTTTCCTTTAATATATCACGCCAAGTACTGCAACATTCATCTACAATCTCATCATAACCTTCAAAACTTCTATTTGATAAGTATCGTTGTTTGATATTAAGCCACAACTGCTCTACAGGATTTAACTCTGGTGAATAAGGTGGTAGAGGTATTGGAATGACATTATTAAAACACTTGATTTTATTGGTAGTGTGCCATGCGACTCTATCCATTATCACAACGGCATATCTGCCTTTAGGTGTTGCTTGTGAGATGAGCCTTAAATGCTCTATCATGCCTTGAGTATTGGCGAGTGGCAATACCAACCCAAGTGCTTTGTCTTGTGCTGGACAAGTCGCACTACAGATATAAGCGTATTCAAACTGTCAAACTGTTGCTGTCTCACGGCTCTTGGTCTCGTGCCTTTTTCAGCCCACATTCTAGTGATAGAGCCTTGTTGTCCTACTCTGGTCTCATCTTGGAACCAAACATCGACTTTGTTTAAGTCCGTGTCAGTAGGTAGTGTAGCTATTACCTTTTGTTTGAAGTTTTTTTATATAGTCTTTGTACTATCTAATCTTGTTTAGGATGTTTGGAACGAACACTTATCTGGCTAATACCTAGTCTCGTTACGAATTTATGAACGCCACTTAGATTTTTATAATGAATATCAAATTCATCTTTTAACACTTTTTCTATGTCTTTAAGTCTTACTCTGCCACCTTTTTTATT